>PVLC010013430.1:0-41788 GCA_004027655.1 Graphiurus murinus | reverse complement strand
TGTTAAGTGAGATTAGTCAGTCACAAAGAGTTAAGAAGCATATGTTCTCCCTAATATGTGGATGCTAGGGAGAAGATGGGGCATAGGAGGGTCTCCAGATGAAAAGGAGAGACCCTCGATAAGCAAAGAAGTTGATTTAATTGTAGTGGACGCAGGGGGCAGAGGGACGCCCTAAAGCACATGATGTAATTACACAATCATATCAAGGTCACTCACCGAAGTGAACCTGAGGGGGAGGGAAGGGGAGGGGATTGAGGTGGGAATTGGGGAAGGGGTCAAATGAGAATTGTGTGCAAATATGTTGTTAACAACTCGTACTTAACAAAGATGTATGCTATATTGCACGAATTAGTACAATAAAAAATTAAAAAAAAATAAAATAAAATAAAGTCTTTTGGAAGATTGATGTTCCCTACTTTCAGTGCTGGAATTTCGTCAATTCCAAAAAAAGATTACACCAAATTAAAATAATTTTTAAAAGACCAAAATTTCTATAAGCCCATCATTGTAACATATTCATATTTAATTTTCCGTGTCTCTTCCCATGGCTTCTGGTTTTTGTCCAGGCTTTTACATATTGCATGCCCAATTTTCTTTTTCTTTTAAAATATGTTTTAATGTTTAATTGATGCATAATATTCATACTGTTTATCGGCACACTGTGATATTTCAATACATATATATGATATGTAATGATCAGACTAAGGTTGCATGCCCGCTTTTCTGTATCTCTTTCTAGTTCTCTGTGTGATCCTGGATTTATTCTTAAGCACACAGAATTGAATTAAAATGGGCAAGAGAGAGTCTTAGATACAGTTTTGCCTATGTGGGCTAACAAGCTGAAATCTTTGTAGGCCTTTAAAAAAATCATCACTATGGTAGTGAGGTAGGACTGTCATATTAATTTAACAGCTCCCTTTAAAAATCATTATACATTTATATAAGTCAGAGTATAAGGGGTAACAGGCTTAAGCTTCTGATTTAGATAGTTCTGAAGTTTGGATATGGAGCACTTTGGTTTGGGTGCACCAGTCTGGAGTCTGTGGCTTCAGTTGTCCCAGGGTAGAGGGAAGGTTGGGAGAGGGTGGCAGAGGGGATATCCTGATTCATCTCAGATTTTGGAGTGTTGGTTCCAGTGTGTTGGGACAACTGGAAAAATGAATTCCTCATCTCAGTATTTTTATTTCTGCTCCTCTCCCTATGGAGTTATCACCTCTGGATTAGAGAGACCCTTGCTGAGCACCCAGGTGGGTGGTTATAGCCTGGAAATGTTTGTCCTCAGCCCAAGGAAGCCTCGGCTCAAGTTTAATATATAACTGATACCTGCTCTTCTATCCTGTTATGCTGAATATTGTGTAGAACAATCTTCCATGAGAACAAATTAGTAAAAAAAAATTGGTAATAATGGTGGCTACCATTTATTGGGCATCTGGTATGTGCAGGTCATGTGCGCTGCTATCATTATGCCTCACAACAATCCTATGAGATAGGAATTATTTCTGCTTTAGATGCAATAAATTCTCAGAGAGGTTATCTTCCCCAAACATAAGCTGGACTATTGTCACAGCCCAAGGTCACTTTTCTGTCTGACATTCTGTATCTATTTAAGAATATATAAATTTGAGCAGTATAAAATGATATTAGAAGATCCCAAGCTTTATATCTCACATAGGAAGGTAAGAAAAGGGGAGCAGAGAGACCTGGGGCTTTTCCAAAGCAGAAAGGATGGTGTGATTGTCCCACACCTCCACACTTCTCCCTGGATAAAGCAGACTGAGATCACATAAGTTGTAACACAGAATCTACCCTCACCTGGTTGGGTCACGACAAATCAGTTCTAAAGCAAATTCCTCCAGCCTTAGGCTGAAGCAGTGTTTGATGAGTAAATACACGATGATTCCTTGGAGTTGCTTAGAATTCTTTATAAGAATACAGAAAACCTGACCTTGTTTAGCATACACAACACTTTTCGGCCTTTAAATGGAAACAGTCAAGCCATAAAATGTAATTCTGTTTTCTCTGTCCTCTTCTGTTTTTGACAGAAGAGTTTTCCTTGTCAAGCTCAGTAATCTTTCTTGGTAGGATGTCAAGCCAACTCAGTTTCACAACTGAACAAGTGGTGGTTTTTAAATGTTCTCTGTTCCAAGGCCCTTTGAGTGTAGCCTCACCCATAACCTGAGCCCCTGCCTCAGACAGCTCTGATTCCATGATCGCATGACTAACATAGGATACATTGTTGCTATTTCCTAGAGACACAGGATCCTCCTGAAACTCAGTCTCAGACTGTATAGCAGTATCAGGCCTTCTCAGTTCTAGATGACAGGGACCACTGCCATTGCCCAGGATAAATGAGGCCCTGACTCACTTGATCCTCCAAAGCCCTATTCAGGGGAATCTGAAGATTCCAAGCGTTTTCTTCTAGCAAGCTAGGTCAGCATGCTTCATCCTGCCACCCACACAAAGGAAAAGTCCGTAGGTCTTATCACAGAACCAGGGACATTTCAATGTTTTGATGATTTATTACCAGGGCAAATAGAAGTATTATAGACTACAATATCATTTATCATGTAATTACATATCTTTCTGGAAGATAACATAAGGATCACAGAAAGTATTTAGAGTTAGCCTGCTTTTCGCTCTGGGCCTCAGTTTCCTTGCTGCAGTGGGAGAAATGTGGGCAGGTGGTCTCTGGCTCTCCAAGGTTACACTCTTCAACCCTCATCCCAAGAGTCTTAGGCACACGGAGAGTGAAGCTCTTACAAGTGCCTTTCTTGAACTCTAGTGGTATTGGTGTCATCTCCTATCTGTGCCATACCTCTCCAAGGCTCAGCTTCCCATCTGTAAATTTTTACAGATTTGGAGATGAGGACAGTACCAACTCCTTAGGGTATTTATTCTGATTACTAAGGTAATGCATACAAGCTTCTGGGAAGGTAATCTCACAAGGCACTCAACCTATATTAGGTATTATAATGATTATTGGGACATCTCATTGTAATAGCTACTGTTGCTCCTCCTCCACCTCCTCCTTCTTCCTCTTTCATATTCCCTTCCTTGCTCTTTCTCCTGCTTTGTCCCCACATACTTCTTATCTCTTATCTTTTCTGACTTTTTTCAAACAAACCATCTTCTGAAGTTAAGCTAAGAAACCAATAATGAAGAATTCAAATTTCAAGTCCAAGAATTAGTGGTCCTAGGACCAATCTTAGATCTTGCAAGGTGTCTTAGTCTATTTTGCACTGCTATAAGAGAATACCTGAGACTGGGTAACTTAAAATGAATAAAAACTTACTGTCTCATGGTTCTGGAGATTGGGAGATCCAACATCAAGGTGCTAGTATCTGACAAGACCTCCTTTCTGTGCCATAGCATGGCAGAAGGCATTGCATGGTGGAAGGGAGGGAGGGAGGAAGACAGAGAGAGAGAGAGAGAGAGAGAGAGAGAGAGAGAGAGAGAGAGAGAGAGAGAGAGACCAAGAAGGATGAACCCACTCCCTCTCTCCTGTAACAAAGCCATTCCTGAGGTAATGGCATCCATTATGGTGGAGCCCTCAAGACCTACACACCTCCCAATACCCTCCCAATGGTAATTAAATTTCAACGAGTTTCGGAGGGGGAAAAACATTCAAACCATACCACGGGATTGTAGACAATTGTCTGCACATTCTTTTACTTTCAGTGTATTCATATCTACTGCCTCTGTCAAACCACTTATTTGGATTCAAATACATAGGTTGGGGTGTAAATGTGCAGACGTCTAGGAGCAGAGGCTTCTCCTGTGTGTCTTCATTTTTCTGTGTGAACACAGGGGGTTGGGTTCTTCTTTAAAAAAAAAAAAAAAACAAACTGTCAGAGGACTACTGTTTGGCAACACTTGTGGAATCTTATGTTCTTTGTGATATATTAGGACATATACTATGTTGAGCATTTTGTTTGTTTGTTTCAGATGTGTTTTTTACTTAGGCTACCAGAAGCTGAATCACATTCCTGTGAACAAGTTCTTTCTGGCATTTGTATTTTTTTCTTCCCATATTCCTAACAAATTTTAACTGATTTCATCTGCTTTAAAATATGGCCAGTCCATTTCCAGGCTGCCAAGACAGGGTAGAAGTTACCATATGCTGACAGGGTTAGAGTGACAACTGCCTTCCCAGTCCAGAGGCTGTCACTCATGGTCCCTGAGTACCTGACACCTGCTCTCTCCCCAGGTCCTTCCTCTGTGAATCCACTTCATTGCACCAAACCCTCTTAGAACCATGTTTCTTTGGAAAAGAAAATTGAAAACAATAATGGGTGGCTAGTGTCCTTCTCTCATCTCACAGAGCAAAATCAGCCATATCACGTAATGCAGGCATTAACCCTACGATTGCACGCACAATAGACATTTCCTCTTAGTGGCCTCCAGATCCCTTCCTAGAATGTGTTGTTAATGACTTCTATAATATAAATGCAAAAAATAAACTAGAGAACTAGCCTCACAGTGAGAGAATCAATCAAGTCTGAGATTTTTGGTGTAATAATCATTCATTCATTTATTCTTCTTTGCTTTACTATTTCCTTGACAACAATGGAATGGTTTTCACTCTTCTATTTTTAGGTTCACTTACAGAAAATGCCTTAGAATCATGGTCCTCTCATGTTTTCCTACAATAAATATTATCCCTTTCTTTGTCAATGGAAGTGCAGATAATGAGATCTGGAAACTCCCCATGATGGACGTGGGGTGCTCCACCCAGAGCCCCCTTTAAAACTGAGATGCTCATTCTTAGAGCTGTTGGGAGTGTTGTGAAAGGCTCTCAGCTGAATCTTCCAGGAATTGCTCTCTGCAAAAAGGAGCTGCCTCGCTCAAAATCCCACTCTCCTACCCGGGCTTAGCCTGCATCCAATGGCTGGTCAGTGGTATCTAAGGGGGAAAAACTGTGCAGGACCATTTTAACCAGCACTCCCAGTCACACAGAAGTGACTGTGTGGCCTCAACCTCTCCTTACTCCCATTTCTGTTTCCTTCCCTTCTCATTCAGTGGTGACTCCAAGAGGACTCCAAAAACCTGCAAAAAATACAACCAAAAAACAAACCTTCATCACTGTGTCTATTTTCTATGGTGCTTGATCTATGACACTCAGGCTAAAAATATTAGAAATGATACAATGCACCTTAGACTGAGTCTTAAGCCCCCATATCAACTTTTCCCCCTGACACTATTATATTCACTAGGCTAAAATAGTTAAAGAAGCTCAAGATATTAGTTGCACAATAGGAAAAGACATTAAAGTATATAAAAATAATTGCAATGAATGAGAAATGTATTTTAGAACATTCTTTCCTAGCAAAAGCACCAAGATATCCCTTGAAAAATCAGACTTGTGAAAAACAAAATTTTATCCAATAGAATTTTATTGAAATTCTAAGGCAAATCCTTTTCTGAGGTAGATTGTTTCATTGGGTGACATAGTTAATCTAGGATGCATATGTAGGATATCTTTCACTTTTTTTTTTTTTTGTGCAATAAGTTCAATGGAATCATACTATGCAAATTGTTTTTGTAACTTATACTTCTAGCTTAGCCATATTTTATTCATACTCTTTTAAGCCTATTTAATTCAAAATCACACTATGCTGATCCCAACCACTGTGTTAGAATTAAATTTGATGCTACATTGAACCTAGGGATGTTAACTGTTTGGGAAAATCAAATTGTTTATCTAAGTGAAACAAATAAAGTGTTTTAGTTTTCTAACACTAATTTTAATTTTTCTCAAAATGTAGACAATTATATTTTCTTCTTTTTATTTTAGATGGATTCAGTTGAGCCTGACTCCAAAAATAATTCTTTAAAAAAAAAATCCAAGGAAATTTAAATCTAGTTCTAATCCTATTCTTAAAGTGACCCTAATTGTTTTATTTTATTTTTTGCCTTTGTATTATCCTGCCTCCACATATGTGTGTTTAAAGAAGGATGGGGTTAAATCCAGTTTCAACCACTCAATTTTGGTTTATATTTATTTCCAAATCTGATCAGCCTTTCTTTTTTCAGCTGTAAGGGTCCTCTCTCCTGCTCCATCCCTGGTCCGTAAAGTAAATTACAAAAAGCTACCAAAGTCTGGCTACATCCTCATAGCGACTGTTTAAACCCATTACTTTATCTTTTAATCAAATCACTGTTGTGTCAAAATATACGATTCTCGCCATGAATCTCCCCAGCTTGTTACAGGTCATCGGTTGCACCTTGAAAATGTTTGCTCTCCTAAGCGTCTTCTCTCCAGCCTCCATCTAAATTGCTCCACACCAAGCCTGATCATTTTTCTATACACATAGACCTCTAATTAATATAAACATAATGGCAAAGAGAACCTGAGCTTTACAAAGAGAGGAAGGGGAGATGCCTGGTCAGTAGATACATGATGTACCATTTGAATTACAACAAGATGGGCATTTAGACAGAGATAATTCAAATCATATTAAGAAACAGCAACAAAAGCAACCCCTGAAAATTCCCTAACCCTGAATTGCTGAGAGATTTCAGCCTTTATTCCTTTCTGCTTTAAGAAATATTTTATATCAAGCCGCCAGAGGGCCAGTAAGGGAAATAGTAATTATATTTAAACAGCCAACACTTCACTAACATAAAATATTTGTACAGGCTCTTAAACATGAAGTTAAGTGCCAGAGGCTATTTTCATTGTTTAATGTATTAAGTAAATAAAAATGTATCTAAGATGTGGACATACAATTAGTTTTGAGTTATTTATCCCAGAGTTTGTATGGTTTAGAAAAACTCCATCTTCTTGGCTGCTGCTGTCCTAATGCATTTAACTTCAGCCATCAGCTATGATTAAACACCTGCTGTTGTGGGGAAACAAAGCACACTAATCCAATATGTATTTCTGACATCTTAAATATCACCCAGTCCCCTGACATCAGGCACAGCTTTTCAGCGGGATGGAATTCCAGAGCATATTTTTCTAATTTATGGATGGACAATAAATCAAAATTAAGCCTTGGGCAATGAAATATACATCAGTGCAGAATGAACTGACTGCAAACGAGAACCCTGCACAACCGAGGGGAAAAGGATGTATTAATGGAATCCTGAGCCGCAAACACCCAAGTGAAAATGAAGGAAGTTTATTTCACATTTTATACCTATAAAAACAAAATGCAAAGATATAAAAGGAAAAAAATTTCTATTTTTCTTCATACAGCACCAGACGAACACATTTAGATTTTTTTTTAAGTCATTGTTTTAAATTCTGGCATATGGGTGTTTAAAAACTGTATCTTTCTGCTCTTTCTCTTAGGTTCAATATTTAAGTTTGAGGTGGTTGGAGTGATTTTAGTTTTCCTCTTCTGGAAGAGTGAACAAAGGCCATTGTTGTCTGTCTTAGGTTTCTCCCTAGAAGTTTCCCTGGGAGAGGGGGGAACCTGGTCCCTCCCAGGTAGACCTCCAAGTATTGAGATTATAGGCATGTGCCACCATGCCCAGCTATGTTGGGCTCTTTACAAATGTATCTCTTGGCCGGGCGTGGTGGCGCACGCTTGTAATCCCAGCATTCGGGAGGCTGAGACCGGAGGATCCGGGTTCGAGGCCAGCCTCAGCTACCTAGTGAGGCACTCCGAAACTTAGTGAGACTCGGTTTCAAAATAAAGAATAAAAAATAGGGCTGAGGGTATATCTCGGAGGTAGAATGCCCCTGAGTTCAATCCCCAGTACTGCAAAAAAAAAAAAAAAACCAAATGTATCTCTTGAATATTCATGGGGTCTCTGTAAGTGGGACAGGTGGATAATATTTACCAATGTGAGCTGGGAGTTGTCCAGTGCTGAACATTCCAGTCTTCCTTGAACTGACCTCCAGATATCCCTGAATGGGAAGAGAGGTGACCTTAGACCTTTGTTTCCCTTAGAAGCTCTTGGGAACTTCATGTTTAGGGTCAACACCTGACTGCCCACCTCATCTGGTCACCCGAGACTCTGAGGTCATGTTGGTGCGGCACATGTGGCTGGCTCCTTGTCTTCACCACTGCCTTCACCGTACATCTTTAACTGAGCCTGCCAGCACCACATCATATTGATCAGGGATAACATTTTGTGTTTATGTCCTGTTAGGCTGTGTGTGTGTGTGTGTGTGTGTGTGTGTGTGTGTGTGTGTGTATGGTACTGGAGACTGAACCCAAGGGCATTCTATCTCTGAGCTACATCCCTAGCCTTATTTTATTTTTCAACAGGGTCTCACTAAGTTGCTGAGCCTGGTCTTAAACCTGTGATCTTCCTGTCTTGGCCTCCCAAGTATTGGGATTATAGGCATGTGCCACCATGCCCAGCTATGTTAGGCTCTTTACAAATGTATCTTTTGAATATTCATGGTGTCTCTGTAAGTGGGACAGGTGGATAATATTTACCAGTGTGAGTGACAGGGGTGCAGAGCCTCAGCAAAACCGAGAGCTTTGTCCAGGGCTGCATGGCAAATGGCAGAACTGGCTAAAGGAACCCTGTTGACTGGCTTCTAGGTCTCACTTTGGCAGCAACCCCAGTCTCAGCTAACAAAAGTTTCTTCAGTTATTCTTCCCAAGACATTCACATTCTATAGTACAAGTATATCTATAGCTCTGTGTTGCTGGCTGGCTGACTTATTTATGAACAATTACTTATATAGTCATATGTTATTAAGAATGTTCTATCAGAAGGCTGGTATAGGAGGATTGCAAGTTTAAAGCCAGACTTGGTAGCATAGCATAAAACATTATTTAATAAGCACTAGAATTTATTTGGACTGGTTTTTCCATTAGCAACCCCTCACCCCTTTAATCCCAGAATCCCATCCAGGATTCCATGATGTATAAACTAAAGTCTCACATCTCTTCTGGTCTGTAATAATTTCTTGGTCTTTCCTTGTTTTTTTTCATGACATTGAGAGTTTAAGGAACACTGGTCAGGTAGTTGTAGATTGTCCTTCAGTTTTTTTCTCTGATGTTTTTCTCATGCTTGAACTTGAATTGTGAGGAAGAACGCCGTAGTTAAGTACCTTTTTCATAGATTACATCAGGAGCCTCATGCTATCACCGTGACCCATCACTGGAGATGATCACCCTAAGGCAGTATTTGCCAGGTTCCACACTCTAAAGCTCCTTTGCACCCCACTTTCTACAGTCTGGTCTCTGAAAGCAAGTCTCAAAGTCCAGCCACACTCAAGGTGGGTGGAATTACTTTTCAACCCCTGAAGGAAGGTGTATCTATATAAATTGTTTAAAAATTTTTCTATGAGGAGATTTTGATTTTTCCCCATGTTTATTTATTTGTTCAATCATGTATTTGTATCAGTGTGGACTAATGGGTATTTATTTTATAGTTGATATCTTTTTAGGGTCATGTCACCAGGGCCTGTCAGAAAAGTGATTGTTGCAGAGTGAGTACAGGTTGGAGTACTTTGAAGGCAAAGAGACCTTGGGCTTAATGTAGAATGCAGTGACCACAGCACCATATGAGGTGACTTGTGTACAATCCCAATAGCAGGGGAGTTTTGAAGATATTTACTGAGTACAGATAGGATATATTTCGGTACCGGCCTTTTAAATGAGACTATACCTACTTTTTTTTAGATACCTTGTTTGATTAGGAACTAGGTTTCCTAGTTTCTCATTCTGTGCTACTTTCAGTGAAGAATTCTATCTATTACTGTTTTCAAGAATTAAGATGCTTAGTATAACACCAATAATAGGTTTCAAACAGGAAGCATTAAAAAAATCCACATTTGGACATATTGTAATAAACTTGTAAAACACTAAAATCAAAGAGAAAATATTAATACATTCAGAGAGAAAAGATAGGTAATCAATAAAGAAACTACATTTAGGTTGTTGCTGACTTCTTTATAGAAACAATAAAAGGCATAAGACAATGAATAATATGTTTAAGTGCTCAAAGAAGGTAACTGCCAACCAAGAGCTGTGAATCCAGCCAAATTATTATACAAGACGGAGGGGGAAATGAAAATGTTTTCAAACATTGAAAATTTTTCTACTCATAGATCCTCAGTGAGAGATAAAATTGAACCCAGAAGAAAGAACTGAGATAAAGAATGGAAAATGAGAAAACATGTAAGTCTAAACAAGAATTAACACAAAGCAACAACCATAGTAAATCACTGGGGGCATAAAAAATGGTGAATCTAAAATATTGGATAAGTATGTTGTCCCTCGGTGTCTGCTGGGGCTGTTTTAAGATCCCCTAAATCTGGGTATGGATGCTCAAGTAACATATAAAATTGTGCCATATTTGTATATAACCCATGCACATCCTTCCATATGTTTTAAATCATTCCTAGATTACTTATATGATACAGCATAAATGCCATGTAAATAGTTGTTATGCTGTGTTGTTTAGGGAATAATGGCAAGGGGGGAAGCCTGTACACGTTCAGTACAGATGTAGGCTTGTTTCAAATATTGTCTGTTTGTGGTTGGTTGAATCTCCAATTTGGGTTGGAGGATAAACGGTGACAGCTGTGTTTGAAAAGCCTGAGGGGTCATTCAACGTTCAAGCATTCGAAGTTCCTTGATGTATTGAGGAGGCAAAATAGACACTAACTTCAGATTTTGTTGATCACATGTATCAAAATTTTAAGAATAAGCCAGTCATGGTGGCGCATGCTTGTAATCCCAGTACTTGGGAGGCTGAGATGGGAGGATTCGGGTTCATGGCCAGCCTCAGCTACTTAGTGAGGCTCTCCGCAATTAGTGAGACCCTGTTTCCAAGTAAAGAATAAAAAATAGGGCTGGTGGGAGTGTAGTTCAGAGGTAGAATGCCCCTGGGTTCGATTCCCAGCACCAAAATAATAATAATAATAATAATAAGGATAGTAATTTTGGTTAAGTTTGGATTTTGATAAGTGTTCATCTTTTTCAATATTTTTTAAAAAATGACTTCTAAAGAATGGCTACTGAAGATAGAACTGCCAGACCCAAAGGGGAGAGGAAGAGGAGGAAGGTAAAGAAAATCTAACGAGTGGTGTGATACAGTGGTAGAGCTCATGCTTAGCAAGCACAGATTTGGGTTCAAATCTCTGGCATCGCAAAAACAAAAAAAGAAACAGATAAGCAATAGAATATCCAATTACTCCAATAGAATTCAGGAAAGAAAATAGGGAAATTAGTAATCATAATAAATACATGTAGTTTGCCTAAATTTGCTAGTTCAAAGAGATTATTAGACTAAAAATTTTAAATCTGACTATATTTTGCTTATAAGAGATAAATCTAAATTATTAAGGAACAGTAAGGTTAAAAGTTAAAGAATGGTAAAAGAATGTTGGTTGCTTTATTATTACCAGACAAAATAAGGCAAAAAAGTATTATTAGAAGACATGTGGCCATGAGGTCTGGAACCAGAATCATATCCAAGGGAGGAGAGATTCTGCAGGGAGGACACCCTAAGGCACATGATGTACTTTCACAACTATATCAAGGTCACTCACTGAACCGAACCTGAGAGGGAGGGAGGGCGAGGGAGCAGGGTGGGAATTGGGGAAGGGTTCAAATGAGAAATGTGTGCAAATATGTCATTAACAATTTGTACCTAACAAAGATGTATGCTTACAATGCACGAATTACTACAATAAAAAATATTATTTTGGATGGCTCAGAAGAACAGAACCCCTATGTGGAAATTACGGAGACCTGAGTGTTGCCTCAATGTGTGGGAAAGAACCATGGGCTCTCTAAAGTGAAAAGGTCATTTTCCTGAAGGTGCTTGGGCTAAGGCTGTGGGGAAACTGTGTCCAAGGCTGTGGATGCATTGGTTGAGCTAAATACATACTGTCCAAATGTGAGTATTAAAATCACCCAGAGGCTTTTTAGAAATGAGCATTATGGGGCCTCTTCCTAAACTTAATGAGCAGATTTTATATCCTAGAATTTGTGTCTTTGCAGTGCTGCTCAGGTGACCTTGATGGAGTCAGCTCATAACTTATCTAGGAAATAGCATTTGGGAACCACTGGCCAGACAACTCCTAAAGTTCCCACAAACTGTGTCTCTAGGTAATTAACAATGGCAAACTGGGCGTAGTGGTGTGCACCTGTAATCCCAGTACTTGAGAGGCTGAGACACGAAGATAGCAGGTTGGAGACCAGCCTCTACATATGAGTGAGACTCTCAGCAGCCTAGCAAGATCTTGTGTCAAAATAAAAAATAAAAAATAAAAAAGGGCTGGAGATGTAGAATGCCCCTGGATTTAATCCCCAGTACCACACACACACCAAAAACAATGGCTTGGTAGACATTAATCTGTAAATTGGACTAGAAACTAGAGAGATGGGACCATTGTTCTTAGTGTATAAAAGAATAGCAGAGGCCAAGAGTATCTGTAAAATTAGGTGTGACTGGGTGAAAAGCCCACATATGTTCTCTGCTGATGAAAATTAACATATTGCCTGCTCAGAACAAATGGCTCAATGGGCCAACATGGCTCATTGTATACATCTCCAACACCCTCCTATTTCACTATGGTGGAGACTCTGTTACAATCTAGCAGCCCAGAGGAGTGTGTCTCAGAGTTATCATAGACACACCAACCACCCCAAACCCATTGACAAGGGAGGGGCTGGACAGAAGCATTTCCAACAAAGCACTTCTCCATTTACTAGAGGCATCCAGGAAACTTCTCTTTCTTAAACAAGATAAAGATAAAAGGTCTTCTGGTCTTCCAAAGACCTTTTACAACCTTTAGGCCAGATTTCCATTTTGTCTTAGTATCACTGTGAATTAATAAGGAGGAGAGGCTGAAAATGGCACTCTGTGGGCTGCGTTCGGGAACAGGACAGAGAATCAGAACAAAAGATCAGAGCTGGTCTTGGCATAAGCTTCTCCTTCTATATCTTAACCAGGATAGAAAGGGCCTGTCGAAAGACTAGAATTCTTTGAGTAGATTTTTTATTTTGTTTTTAAAGCTCTTGTCCTTTAATAAGTTACTTAATCTTTCTGAGATGGTTCTGTCTCTGTGGTATACTAACTAGGATTTCCGTGTGCTTTATAATTTGTTGTTTTTTATTGAGGTGAAGTTCATTTAACATAAAACTAATCATTTTAAAGGGCACAGTGCAGTGGCACATGGTGCAATGTTGTCTAAGTACCACCTCTGTCCAGCTCCAAAACATTTTCAGCATCTCAAAAGAAAACCCATTGAGCAATCAGTCCCCAGTCCCACCTGCTCTGAGCCCAGAAACCAGCAGTCTGCTTTCGGTCTCCATGGATTGACCTGTTGTGGATGTTTGTCAATAGAATCATGTAATATGTAACCTTGTATGTCTGGCTTCTTTCACTCTAGGATGTTTTCTGTTTGATCCATGTTGTGGCATGTTTCATACTTAGTTCATTTTATGGTTGAATAATATTCCATCATATGGATGTAAAACATGTGGTTTATCCATTCATCTGTTGATAGACATTTGGATTGTTTCCACCTTTTTGACTATCATGAGTAGTGATGCTCTAGACGTTTGTGGACAAGTATTTATTTAACTATTTTCATAATTTATTGTTTTTAGTGGTGGTGCTGGGGATTGAACCCGGGGCCTCACATGTGCCAGGTATGCTCTCTACCACTGAGCTACATCCCTAACCCTTTTAATTATATTGAAATGTATCAATTTGTTTTTCAAATTGGGTTAAGAAGATAAAGTATCTTAATGACAAGAAGTAAGTTCAAAGTGACTTGTCCTGCATTTCAAAGGGACCCAGAAACTTAAACTTCTGATAAAAAGTCCAATGCCCTTTTCAACTTGTAGCACAGCTATGTTAACTGTCCTGAGAGTTGAAAAGGAGAACACGTGTCAAAATGATTAGCAGCTATAAAGTGCTATATATGTGTGGTGGTGTTGGCGGTTAGGACTTGATATACCCGTCGATGCTGCAGGAACTGGCTCCCACTCAGGAGGTCAGAGCACGCTGTCTCTATTATGGCCAGAAGAGAGATTTTAGAATTGCAAAAGGTATAACAGAGTGGTTGGACACCAGCAAAGGAGTTTGACAAGGCTGTCACATCTGTTCAATATTTCTACTGAAATAATCTCGGGGATTGCTGTTGATGGTTACCATAGTGGTATTAAGGTTGGCAGAAGGAGATGATGTAATCTCGAGTATGCTGATGACATTCTGGCTGCTGAGTCTGTGGTTTCTGCACTAGGAAAGCTGGTGCCTCAGACCAGGGATGATTTCGACATTGATGATGGCAGCTTTAAAGCAGAATATTTTAGCAGCGGAGCACACTGGAAGTGAGTTGGAAAAGTGAGTGCAGGGTGATGCTGCCAATAGTTTATGCTAGGTAGTGAGCACCAGGGCCCCCTGGCCTATAAACAGGAGAGCCAATGGTTGACCAGTATCCACAAAGGTGAGATTTAGAGCAAGAAATGTGCATCGGGGAGGCGGCCATCTTCACACTCTCTCACCTGGACCCTTTCTTAGTTCTAATTGATTCCAGGGTCTGATTAGTATGAAATAGCTGTTAGCTGAGCCTCCATTTAAAGACTTTTGCCAAAAGAGGGAATGAAGATCAGTACAGAAACTTGGCTACTGTCAAGCTAAGTTAAATCCAGAGTGATGACGACAGTATCTTAGGAAAAGAGAAGAATGACAACAGGCTGAGAGAAAGCGTCATCTATTTCCAGAATCCCGGAACATTTCCTTCTGAAATAACTCATCCTGTGTGTCTCGATTTCCTGACAAGTAAATCTTGAAGAACAGAACCGGTGTTCATCAGGATGAACAGGAGCCTGTGGGTCTCTGGGAGGATTCGTGACAAGGTTTGTGGAAAATGTGCTTTTGAAGAATCATCACTATATGAGAGTTCTTGGGATCTTCTTTGAAAATCAAAACTTAAAACACATCTTTAAGTCTCAGGTATTTTCATGATTTTGAGAATAACACATACTCAATATGGAAAACTTGTTGAATTTTAGAAAAACAGGAGAGAAAAATTATGCACATTTTCACAATTAAGAATCAATCAGCTACAATTTTACCCCTGTTTTCTTCTAATATTTTATCTATCTATATTTATTTTTTATTAGGGCCTTGCTTTATGTTCAGTTGGTTTCCTGCTTTAAAAAATTACATTTTGTGTGTTTATTTCTGGCTGCTTCTCTGAATCCAAGGGTCATTCTGGGGTTGGGTTTCCTAGAGAAGGGCTATAATATTCCCAGCTGGAGTAGAGAAAAATCAAGGTCTAGACCTGTCCATGCTTTTCAGACAGTGCACGACTTAGAGTCAAGTAAACTACTTTCTTTGATATAGTTCAAAGTTGTTGATTTTCCCTGAAATAGTACAATGGCAAGCCCGTGGGAAATTTCAGGTTTCTTTGGAGACTTTCCTTTGAAATAATTCTGCTTTGCAAATTTACACTGGGGAAAGATTAAAATATGGCATCCTTATAGCATGGTGGAAACCTAATATCTGGGGTGGAGTGGGGGAGGGAGAATAGGACAAAAAACCACATTAGGCTTAGGCCATAGTAGGTCTAGAAATCACTCTTAGATATCCTTCCCTTTTTTTCTGCTTGTTTAGCCCCTATTCATACATCCAGGACCAGTTTGAATCCCATTTCCTTCTGTCAAGCTCATCTCCCTCTTCTTCCCCTCAGATGTTACTAAGGATTTGGTGCTCATGGTCTAGCTCTTTGACTAGGGATGCCTCAGCATCACACAACCCTGGGCATTTGCTCTGCACAGTTAACAAGGAACGTGGAAAATCAGTGATGACCTCAATTTTCCCCCCACCGGGAACTGGGGTCCAGGTCCCTCCTGCTGAATCTGGAAAATCTCTGTGACTCCATGAACAATGTCCTATAAGTGCCAGTGTGCGGGTTTCTAAGCCTAGATTTTAAGAGACTGGCAGCCTCCACTTCCTGTCTCTTGAACCCCTTGATCTGAGTGAAACCAGGCACCATATAGAAGTCTGATTCCTTTGAGATCAGCTCATGTGGAAATAGAGAGAGGCTGACCAGCCCCCAGCTGTTCCCATACCCAGCCTGTTTGCCAATCATGTGAATGCAGGCACCATCTTGGGCTCTTCAGCCCCAGTACATGCCGTGTGGACCTAGTTGAGCTGATTCATCCATCTCTAGAAGTCTGAGCCACCCTGCTGAGGCTCCAGACACTGGGGAACAAAACAAATTGCTCAGGTGGGTCCTGACCCAATTCTTGACCCATAAATCATAAAATAGAACAATATAGCAATAGACAACCAGAACAAATTCCTTGGGATTAGGGACTAAATCGTTTATCAATGCATCTCAAACTTTGTGGCACATTCAGATCATTGAAGGGTCCTGTAAAAGGTAGGCTTTGATTCATTAGATCTTGGGAGGGGCCTAAGAGTCTGTGTTTCTAATAAGCTCCCAAGCGATGCTGCTGCCGCTGTCCATGGATCATACTTTGAGCAGAAAAGTATCCTGAGAGCCAGGCATGGTGATGCATACCTGTAATCTCAGTACTTGGGAGGCTGAGGCAGGAGGATTACAAGTTAGAGGCCAGCATCACAACTTAGCGAGATTCTCAGCAACTTAAGTAGGGTCCTGTTTCAAAAAATAAAAAGAAAAATTTAAAGACTAGGGGTTTAACTTTGAAGTAGATGCCCTTGGGTTCAATCCCCAGTATAAAAAAAAAAAAAAAAAAAAAAAAAAAAGAAACATGTTTTGAGAAGGAAAGTGTACCATTCAGGGCATATTGCAGGAATATTTGTATGATTTTTTCAAAGGGCTTTCACTTCCGGATCAGTGACTTGAATAGCTTAATAAATTGAAAAGCATATGCCGTAAGACACTTCGAGCAGAATTTCTCAAAGTGTGGTCTCCGGATCCACTTGCAGTTGTATTGCTTGAATTCATTAAGAATGTAACTGCACCTCAGTCCTACCAGATCAGAGCGGGAGGGGCAGAAATCATCATATGGAATGATTCTTATGCACTTTAAAATTTGAGAACTACTGGTAAAGGAGAAAGTACACTGAATCAAGAGAACTGGGTTCTCCCTACCTGATGGCAAGCAAATCTCTTCATTTTCTGGGTCTGTTTCCTTATCTATCACATGACAGTTGACTGAACTTAGTGGTTTCTGCATGTGATGTGGGGTGTATCCTACAAGTAGGATACCAGGCCAACTTCATCTTTCCCTCTCTTGTCCTTTTCATCCTGCAGCTGGGGATAGACAGTCACACATTCTGCCCCAAGGAGGATGACAGTCCACAGAATCAGTCTTTGGTGTCTATATTGGCTCACATTGAAGTAGACTTGATCAGGAACATATATGCAAGGAATACCATTTCCTTTTTTTTTTTAAGTAAATATTAGTGTCAAGGCCAAAGTCTCCTCAGAATAACATACACCTGTACTCAATATTACAATTAAACTTGAATCATTTCTGAAATTATATGTTTTAAATGGTAATTGTGCTGCCTTTAAGGTTTCCTCTGGCCATGAGCGCCGTTGGGTAAATGTGTTCATGATTGAATTAGCAGACCTTTGATTTTAAAAGGACTTTTCAGTGATCTTTTATGGTAGATTAAAAAGCAATTTACTAATTTACAGTTCATAGGAATTCCGTGCCCTCCTTGAGTTTTGTAAATCAATTCTGTTCTAATAAATGTGACTATAGCTCCCAGTGTTTCATTTGGGGACAGCTGGTGTCACACACAACCCTAAACTCACAATTACATAATCAATACCACTGTATTTTGTGAGCTCCTTCTTTGTGCCCAGCATATGCCCCTCTCAGGAATCCCTTAATTTATAGCAATCAACTTGGAGTCTTTAGTCTGGGTGAGGGGAAGTTTAACAAACAGGGCTGGAAAGTACCACCTTAATTATTTGCTCATCTTTTTTTTTTTTTTCTAATCTAATCTGCTCTCTTCATTATAGTGAGTAATCACAGTTGAAGGACAATTGGAAGAATGGTGTGACTTACCCAAGACTCTTTCTCTTGGACATGGCTCTTTCAGTAATCGAAAAGACTAGTTTCATACTGGAGATCCTTGTTCCAAAGAACACATACTGCTACTAATGATAAAACAGAGAAGAAAAAGCCATAATTGTTCTTTTTGTTTGGATACTGGGGATTGAACCCAGGGGCATTCTGCCTCTGCACTACACCTCCAGCCCTTTTTATTTATTTTTATTTTGAAACAAGGTCTCACTAAATTGCTGAGGCTGGCCTCAAACTTTTGATTCTCCTGTGTCAGCCTTTCAAGTACGGGGTCACAGTTGTGGGCCACCACATCCCACTAAAGAAGCTACAGTTTGAACACATTCCCCAAAAAGCATGTGTTGGAAATTTAATCCTCAATGAACAGTGTTGGAAGGTGGCGCCTAATGAGAGGCGGTTAGGCCTAACACGAGGGTTCTGTCCTGGTCAGTGGATTAGTGTTGTTATTGAGGGAATAGGTCCTTACAAAAGGGTGAGTTGAGTCTCTTCCTCTGTGTGTGTGTCTTTCTGTCTCTCTTTCTCTCTCTCCTCTTGCCATCTCACCTTCTGCTATGAGATGACATAGAAAGAAGGCCCACACTAGATGCTGGAACTTTGATCATAGGTTTCCCAGCCTCCAGAATGGTTGAGAAATAAATATCTTTTCTTTATAAGTTACCCAGTCTCTGGTATTCTGTCATAACAGCACACAAAGGAGTAAAACATCAACATCAGTATAATAATGATTATAAGAGTAGTAGGCAATACAATAGAGTGTTTATTCTGTGCTGGTCTATTGTTCACTTACATAATCCCTGCAACTATATGAAATTCATAACATTATTAATACTTGCATGTTATAGTTGAAGAAACTGAGATTAAATAGCTTTCCCAGTGTCCCAAAAGCAGCAAATAGCAGAGCTGAGATTTGAACTCGAGGAGCCTGGCTCCACAGCTCATGTTCATTTCCAACATGTTGCTGTTAGCCCTCATGGCGGATGGGCTCTTTCCACACGAACCTGCTCAGTTTCAACCTGGTGACTGGTTTTTCAAAAGGAACAATATAAGCTGGGTGTGGTGGTACAGGCCTGAATTCACAGAACTTGGGAAGCTAAAACAGGAGGATCTTGGGTTCAAAGCTAGCCTCAGCAACTTAGTAAGACCATGTTTCAGAATAAAAAAGTTAAAAAAGGGCTAGGGGTGTAGCTCAGAGGTAGAATGCCCTGGATTCAAAAAGAAAACAAAACACCCCCCCTCCCCCAAAGAAACTATCTATTTTTTCTGCTGAAGCAGGCCGAGGACATAAGCAAAGAAAGCTTTAATGTCAATTCACATGGAGGAAATATCTGACAGCTTCTTTTATTTTTCCTTTTTTTTTTTCCTTTCAAATTCAACTATAAACTATATCACAGTCTTTGACAAGTCAACTTGAGCCTGTTATGAGGGGAACTGAGAAGCTCAAGCCACTGATGGAGAGTTGAGCATTTTTCCTTGGTAGGTTCCTGGAAATAAGCCTGGCCTCCTGGAGCTGGTGACAGGCACTTTGCCCTCCGCTTGGCACCCTGGACACTGCGCTGGATTGCTGGATTTGCCCTCCTTGTGGCCACAGGAGAGGTTGGGACTGAACAGTAGGTTCTCTCCTGGTTTTCCTCGGACAGTGCCAACGAGCAAGGAACTCAGATCAGGGTAGAGAAGGTGGAAAGTAAGCAGCAGGCCTGAGACATTTAAAGAGGGGGGATGGAAGGGGTGGCGGAGCAAAGCCACACAACCCAGATGTGGACACCAGAGCACCACAGACATGCAAAGCCACACACCACCTAGAGCTGTTCATCCAGAACCTTTGTGAAAATCACAGTCCTTTGAAACCGGAAAACAGTATAGAGCCTGATACACTTACTTAAACAATTACACTCCTATCTTCCAGGTCTTCTTGGACCTGGAATATTTGTTGAAATTTTATAATTTATTCTAAAGGTAATTCCTTCATAATTCCTGAGCCAAAACTAGTAGGAGAAATAGCTAGATACTGGGGTTCAGATTTCCTTCCCTCATCTATCCAGTCCATCTGCGTCCCAAACTGTGTATTCCTCTTTTACCTCTCTCCCAAGAAATCCCTCTCTGCCTTTTCTGTGGCACTAGGTAAGAGGCCAGCCCAGCAGGAAAGGAAGCCACACTCCCAAATATGTCAGGAACAAGCTAGGAGTGGTGGCCCATACCTGCAATCTTAGCAACCACAGAGGTTGAGGCAGGAGGACTGCAAATTTAAGGCTAATCTTGGCAACTTAGAAAAAGGGCTGAGGCTGCAGCTCAGTGGTAGAAACAGTGTGAGGGTCTGGCCTCCTGGGGGTGGGGGGTAAGAGGACATAGATAGCCCCCCACACAGCCTTCCTTCCTTAAACCCATGCCTAGCCTGGCCAACCTGGTGTGGCTAAGACCTGTGGGGACAGGTTAGAATTTAGCACTGGGAGTTGGAGTCCTGCCTTCCCTGAGCTATCTGTAGACTCAAAGATGCTGATGATAACTTATCACCAGAAGCTGGAATGGCTGGATGGTGGGAGGGGAGACAATCACCTTATCATTGGTGCAAAAAGTACCCTTGCCTGTGTTCAAGGTGTTAAAAAAGAACCTAGACTGAGAGTTTACTCCTACATCAGTTTGAAGATTATCAGTATACCTGTTTCCACCCTTAACATGCTTATCTCTGCTAGAGTAAGAAAACAGAAAAGTGGCCTCCTCTTTGTGTGTCCCACCGGCGCTTCTGCTTCCTTCAGTCCCCCACTTCTGCCCTGGCTGTGCCTGGCTCTTTCCTCTGCCCCTTCCGGCCTCCTCTCTGTGTCCTCACCCTTCTCTCAGGCTTCTCCTTCTCCTTGCCAGTCTGGTCCTTCCCTCTCATCTCCCAACCCCTCCTCTCCTTGTCCTTCCTTTTACTTCCCATTTTCACAAATTAACATATTATAAGCATTAACTGGCAGCCACCCTGCAAAGAGAAGAGGCAGCCAGGGGAAAGGAAGCTTTGCTGTCAGGTTTTGCTCATTCCTGCCACCTGCCCGCCGGCCCTGAGTTCTGTGGCATTTGCCACTGCTGTGAAATTGCAATAAACAAGGGGCCGCGCTTATATTTCTAACCTTTCCTCTCCGTCGATGCCGAAGACATGGATTGCATGTTGAACAGTCACTCGGCCCTGTCACTTTCTGCATGCATTCCATATCCTTTCCAAAGAGAATGGACTCAAGAGAGGCTCAGGTGGGGTGGGGGAGTAGAGGGGGAGCAGGGAGGGAAGTCTCTAGCAATACAGCAGGAAAATAGCAATTTCCTTTATTGGAAGAAATTTATCATCCTGGTAACGCAGGAATGAGCTGGCTTCAAAATGAGGTATAATAATTTTCCAAGAGTTAATCTGAAATATACATATATTTCTCACAGTTATGGAAGCGAGTGTTGTCTTTTTTTCTTCTTCAAAGATTTTCCATTATTTTAAGAGAGAGTAAGAGT
The DNA here is from genome assembly GCA_004027655.1 of Graphiurus murinus. Lineage (NCBI taxonomy): Eukaryota > Metazoa > Chordata > Mammalia > Rodentia > Gliridae > Graphiurus > Graphiurus murinus. The sequence goes on along the minus strand of PVLC010013430.1, from coordinate 20,354 downwards.
TGAAAAAGAAGAGTTGTCAAATAAAGGTTAAAACATCATTGTCACCTGTCTTAGAGGCCACAGATCCTCCGTCTCCACTGGAAGGTCACAGCATTCTCAAAGCAGGTACTGTGCAGAGTCTAAGAGTGCTTGGTGCTGGGAGGAGAGGACATGTCGCCTGTGAGACTTCTATAGCACTGAGCCCAATGATGCACAATGAACGCCTTGGGGATTCGCGCCTGCTCCGTGCCAGGCGCTGCAATAATATTTATGCTCGTGACCCTCCTCTGCCCTCGCTCGGGCCAGCCCTATGAGGAAAGTAAAATGATCACCCCATTTTAGAGGTGGGGACACAGGTTAAGTAAAATGCCAAAGTCATAGAGATGGCCACATACCCAAGTATCTAATAAGTGCCTTTAAATGATTTAACCTTAAAAAAATTATTTTTAACCCCTGTAGAAGTGAGTCATTCAGGGGTGGCAAGGTGGCTGTGCTCTCTGAGGACTGGCAAACGGGTAGATTCTGTTGTCTTTTAACATGTGGCTTCTATCTCTAGGTCCAAGCAGGGGTCCACGCTTCCATTTTCCAGCTCCAGGAAAAGAGGAAGTTGTGTGTGTGTGTGTGTGTGTGTGTGTGTGTGTGTGTGAACTTGACTAGAAGTTGAACTCCAATCACACTCATATCTACTCATGTCTCATTTGCCCAGACTGGGTTATGTTGCCCACACCTAGCTTCCAGAGAAGTTGGGACTATAGTCTCTACTTGAGTAATAAATGCTGTGTTTGGAGGCTTTGGGGTGTTTTTATTGCTAAAGGAGGGAGAGTGTGGGGAGTAGAAGGGGACAGGCAGTTAACAGGCAATTAGCAGACTCTTTTACAATGATAAAGAAGTTAGATACTCAAATAGTGTAAGCAAGATCTTAGAAAGGGTCCTTAAGGGACTTAGTCCATTTTTGAGCTACATATAAATGTCCATGTAATATTATTGAAGCAGATCAAGAACTTACTTGGACCTGGTTGTAGTATTTACTAGTTGAATGACCTTGGAATACTATCCATAATTAGTATTTCTCACTTTTTCTTTTTTTTTTTTTTTTGCGGTACTGGGGATTGAACTCAGAGGCATTCTACCCCCGAGCTATACCCCCAGCCCTATTTTTTATTCTTTATTTTGAAACAAGGTCTCACTAAGTTGCGGAGTGCCTCACTAGGTAGCTGAGGCTGGCCAAGAACCCGGATCCTACAGTTTCAGCCTTCCAAATGCTGGGATTACAAGTGTATGCCACCACGCCCAGCTTCTCACCTTATTTTTTATCTGTAATTTTGTCCTGATAATACAAACTGCAACTATAAGGATTAAATGCAATTACCTTAGAAGGATCTATTACTGGTCAATCAATTAGTTTTAAAACTCTCTGCTATCCAGAGGAGGGAGGAGATAGAAGTGGGGTTAGGCAAGTAGGGAAATTAAGTACAGATAAAAGTTGCTGGACATGATGGTTGCTGAGGCAGGAGCATTGCAGGTTTGAGGCTAGCTTTAGCAAACTTAGGCCCTCAGCAAATTAGTGAGGTCCTGTTTCAAAAGAAAAAATAAGATAGGGCTGAAGTATATAGCTCAGAGGTAGAATGCCCCTGAGTTCAATGCTCAGTGTCTCTCCCATCCCCCTACACACAATAGGTAAAAGTTAGCTGGAGTGAAATGAAGTAGCTGAGCATTTGGGAGTATCAAGAGAGAAATATAAGTGCATATACTAAGTTAATAGTAACTGTTAATAAGTTAATTTGGATTTAGCAAATTATTATATATTTCCTTGGCATTCTACTGTATTTATCTGAAAATGTCTTTGTTTTGTCTCCATTCTTTATGGGTATTTTTGCTGGATATAAAATTCTGGGTTGACAGTGGTGGGGTTTTTTTAGCACTTTAAAGATTTTTCCTAGCATTCTGTTTTTTTCTGAGTGAAAGTCTGCTTCAATCTTATCATTGTTTCCCTGGGTGTAATGTGATATTTTTCTCTATCTGCTTTCAAGATTTTCCCTCTATCTTTGTTTCTCAGCCATTGACTATGATGTATATTTATGTGGTTTTCTTTGTGTTTATCCTTCATGGTTTGCTGAACTTCTTGAACTTATATATTTATACCTTTCACCAGATTTTGGAAATTTTGGTTATTATTTTTCCAAAAAATGTTTTTCCCACACACCCTCCCCCCCAAATTTTTTTGCCCCACAGATTCCTGAAGTTCTATTCAAGTTTTTTCTCCCTTTTTTTCAAAATGAATAATTTCTGTTGATTGGTCTTCAAATTTATTGTCTCTTTCCTTTGTCACCTCTATTATTAATCCCATTTGGCAAAATTATTTTAGATATTTTATTTTTCACCACTGACTTTCTATTTGATTATTTTTTGTGGTTTGTATTTCTCTGCTGAGATCCCCTATTTGTTCATTTATTAAAAGAATATTTTAGTGGAGTGTGGTGGTGTATGCCTATAACCCAATGCTTGTGAGGCTGAGATAGGAGGATCACAGATTTGAGGCCAGCCTCAGCAACTTAGCAAAACCTTCAGCAATGTAAAGAGACCCTGTTTCAAAACTAACTAACTAACTAGGGCTGGGGTATAGCTCAAACAAGAATGCCCCTGAGCTCAATCCCCGGCACGAAAAAAAAAAAAAAAAGAGCATACTTTCTTTTATGCCCTTGAACATAGTTATAGCAGCTGTTTTAAGTTATTTTTATACTAATGTCAATATTTAGTCCATCTCTGGATTGTCATTGATTTCATTTTCTCTTGAGTCTGGATCACATTTTCAAACATATTTATATATTTGCATTGTACCTTGAACATTAAATGACAATTGTTAATGTTCTGGTTCTGTTTTGTCCTCCTGAAAATTATTGCTTTTGTTAAAAACAAAACAACCCCCCCAAAAAAACACACCCCAAAACAAACAACAACAACAATAAAAAGCAACCAGGCAGCTAGATGGCAGCTAAAATCTCATTTAGCGATTTTAGTTTTACTTAGGCTGCTTGGAGACCGCGCTATGTATGAGTAGTTCATGGGTAGGCTAAAGATTTGGACAAAGTTCATAGACATAATTTGGGACTCTCTCTCTTTTGGGGCACCCCCCTTTACTTTTAGGCTGCTATTGTTGCTCCAAACTCTTTTCTCTCCCTCTGTCCCTCCCTCTCTCTTTTTTTCCTTTCTTCCAAAAGTGTTGGGACTAGTAGGACCTAGGGCCTTACACATACTAATACTAAGCAAGCACTCCGCCATTGAGCTACACCTCCACCCCAGTGTTCTTCAAGCCAGTATGACTTCATACTTTCAATTCTACTGTTAGCTGCCCTGCTTGGCATGGATAAGGGCTTGCCCCTGGGGAAAAACAAAAACAAAAAAACCATTCACGGAAAACCTACCTGCTGTATCTACACTACCCCAGCTTCCCTACCTTAGCTGTTTTTGGAATTACAGGCAGAGTATTAGGAGGAAATGACTAGGCATTAGGGGTGCACTTTGTAAATCAAGTGATTTCTGTGATGGCAAAATCAGCAGGACTATTATTGACAGATGAAGAAACTGAGATGCAGTTTAACTAAGGATAAGTGGCTGGAGCGGAGTCACTGTGGTGGTGCAAAGATTTGAATTGAATGTTCCCAAATTCATTGCTGAGTTCAGAGAATGTATTGATTGATTATTGACTGATTTGGGGCATGTTAGATCAATGAGCATAGATGAGTTAAAAAATAACTGCTATTATCCAATTGTGGCTTTTAAAAGGAAAATCAAATAGAAGACTTCAGGTCTCCTTTTTTTGCACTGATCCCTGTTAACATCAATTAGACTATGCCCTGCTATGATATTCTAATTTTTAGCAGAAGGAGAGAAAAATGAATTGCTTTCAGGGTTGAAATCTCTTAACATTTAAAAGCAAATGCTTCCATTGGAAATATGGGCACCTTAGCAATAGAATAAATGGCTTGACATTTGTGAGGGCAAAATAGTCAATATAAAGAGAATTTTCATATTGAAAAATAAATCATTAACCTAGCTATTTCTAAGTTCAATTTTTAAAACTTGAATATGTCATTAATATATTTTCCCTTCCACTTTCTCTTGATTAAGGCCGCCCCTACCACAGGGAAGGAGCTGGCTGCTTTCCTTGATACCCTGGCTCTTGGCTATTCTAGCAGTCTAGATTCTTCCCTCCTTCCTCGAGGTTTTCCTATCAAAATAGGAGCCTCCCCCACAGTGCACAGAAGTGCTTTCAAGACAGTTGAAGTCATGTATCTTGATGTGGTGTTATAAATATCAGACCCTCACAGAAGCATTCTGTGAAGAGCTGTTTTCTCTTTACAGTGTCCTGACAATGGAAATAAAACCAGGCTAGAAATTCATTTTCAGAGTCCTCCCCAAGTATGTTCTCATGCCAAATTCTTGGACACTCCTCCCATCATCAGGAAGAATCTCATTATTTCCCTCTTCTTAAATATGGGATGGCCTTGATGACTCACTTCAAGTGCAGAGGGTGGAACAGAAAGATGCTGTGTGACTTATGAGGCTAGTTTAGAAAAGATAGCGCAGTTTCTTCCTGGCACTCTCTCAGGATGTTTGCCCTAGGAACCCAGCTATCATGCTGTGTGGAAGCTGGGCCACATGGAAAGGCCACGTGCAGATGTTTCAGCTGACAGCCCCAGCTGAGGTCCCAGCTGGCAGCCAACATCAATACCAGACATATGAATCAGGAAGCCCTAGACATGATCCATCCTGAGCCACTCTCTGCAGTCAGGTGAGCAATCCCAAGGAAGAACTGCCTAGCTGAGCTCGGTCAACAGGGGGCTGTGAGAAAAAAATGATAACAAAACGAACATTTAAGCCATTAAGCTTGGGGGAACTTCTACACAGATACTGGAACACCATTCAAAGAGATGTGGATTTTATTTGTTTCTTCATGATTACAAATGGATTCACAGTTAATTCTTCAAAATTGCAGTTCCCCCCTGTTTGCCCCTCTTGTCTCAGTTTTGACTCTGCCCAAAGCAACCTAAGATAAGGTCTTGGATGCAGCTAGTCAGTTTTGGGGGTGATCACAGGAAGCTGAAATGAAGATGAGAAAGTAAGATGGTGAAGGAAGAAAGCCAATACATGTTTGCAAGTAAATCGGGGCTCAGTCCCACTGGAGGGTAGACCCACCTTCTCCTCTGAAGGAGGTGCTAGGGGTGAGTAAGTGGTGGGGTCCATGTAGACGAATCCTTGTTAGTCTTCCAAAGGGGGATTCTTTTCTAGTTGCTGATCTCTTGACGAAGCAGTCAGAATTGCGGGTGCCTGCTCTCTAGAGTGAACCTGATTAAAGGACATACCTACCTCCTTTATGCCAGAGACACTCTGACAAAAATGCCAGGAGGGTCCAGAATTCCCCAGTGTGTTTGGAAACTAGAAATTTGGACAGATGAAAGTGGATGAGGAAGAAACTCAACATTTCAAAATTGCAGCTTAGTAGTGATAAAGATGGTAAACGTGCTTCCATTTAAGGATGTGTAAAAGAGGGATTGGATATAAATCCAGGGAATTATCCCAGTTATTTGTAAGGACTGGTGAGGGTGCATTTGGAATACTATGCACAGTTCCAGTCACCTTATTTTAAAAGGATATTCTAGAAGTGAAGAAGGTGCAACAGAGGGCACTGAGAACCTCAGAGGGATTCAAGGATCTTAGCTATTCAGCGTGGTATTCTTTGGCAAAGAAGAGATTAAGTGGGAACTCATTAAAGTATAGACAATTCTGAAGGGAGTAGAGAGGATAATTGTTTCAAGGCTATTTGAGTTAGTGTCAAATACAAGAACAAGGGGTTAGTAACTTAAGCTAAGAAAGTGAATTTAGAACAGGCATTTGCTGAATCAAGGGTAAATGATATAAAACAAAGGACTGAAGATGATAAAAATAGCAGACATAGATTTTGCTGAGAAGGAAACACGTAAATTTTCCAATTTGGGTCATTTTTATTAAATAACAAAAGTGATACTTTCTCTTTCAGTTTGAACAATTATATCTTGTCAACAATGTTAAAATTAAAAAGGGCTAGAGTGAATATAATTTTAGAGAATCCAGAGGGTAAGTTGCTAAATTCAAAGAAAGAACACATGGTTAAGAACTTCTTGTCTTTTCTCTGTCTCAAAATGCCATCGGGATCTGAGCTGAGGATGCCAGGCGATCACATTACCAGTCAAAGGTTTGCCCCAGCAGCCAATTCTGAGGAAATTTCATCTTTCATGGATCCTAACATATGCAGGCAATGATATCCATTGTCATAGTATCCTAGATACTATGTACTTGGTAAAAATTGGGGAGGGGAATGATAATATAGTGCATTAAAGCATATTGACTGAGCCAGGAGTGGTGGGACACATCTGTAATCTCAGTACTTGGAGGCTGAGATAGGAGGATCACAGTTTCAAAGCCATCCTCAGCAACTTAGCAAGACCCTAATTCCAAATAAATATAAAATAGGGCTGGAGGTAGAATGCTCCTGGATTCAATCCCCAGGACCAAAAAAAAAAAAAAAAAAAAAGACTGTAAGCAGTGTTTTGTTGTTGTTTGTTTGTTTGCTTTTAATTGCAATCTCAATAAAGATGATGTAGTGCAGAGGCAACATTTATATTTATGAAGCACCAGCTGTGTGCTAGGCACTGTGGACACAGTGCCTACAAATAAAAGACCTGGTTAGTATTTGCTGAGTGACATGGTCCCTACTCTCAATGAACTTGAGTGTACACAATGACCTTGATACCACAAAATGAAGGAATAACAGTGTCCAGGGCAGGCTAGCACTCTGAAGTCAGGCCTTGGGGTCATCTGGAAACCCTCCTCTTTACTGGCAGTGCTGTCTTGGGCAAGTTACTTCCCCAAGCCTCAGTTTCTTCATCTGTAAAACGAGGGTGATGACACCTCCTTGCAGTTCGAATCAGGAGTAAAGTGAATTGGTGCATGTGCATTACACATTGCTAGTACAGAGGGTGCCCAAAAATGGCCGCTGTGATTATGAGGCTGAAGGAACAGAATGAATAAAGGTCACTGAGACCGGAAGCAGATCTGTCTGATGTGCTTAGAGGGTTCGTGGCTAGAATGGTGATTACTTTTATTTTTTGAGCTTATGTTTCTTCGTCTGTGAAATAGGATAATAATAATAATACCCATCTCAGCCGGGCATGGTAGAGCATGCCTGTAATCTAAGTACCTAGGAGGCTGAGACAGGTGGATCACAAGTTCAAAGTCAGCTTCAGCAACTTAGCAAGATAAACTCTGTTTCAAAATAAAATAAAAAAAGCGAGGGGTGTACTTTGGAGGTAGAATGCCCCTGGGATCAATCCCCAATGCCAAAAAAAATAATAATACTAATAACAATACTATCTCGTAGTGTTGTATGTAATATAAAGTGCTGGTTGGGTGTGGTGGCACATGCTTATAACTCTAGTACTTGGGGGGGCTGAGATAGGAGGATGGCAGGTTCGAGGACAGCCTCAGCAAGTAGTGAGACTCTCATCAACCTAGCAAGAACCTATTTCTAAATAAAAATAAAATATGACTGGGGGTATAGCTCAGAGGTAGAATGTCCCTGGGTTCAATCTCCAGTACCACAAAAATAAAATAAAACGAAGTACTTGGCACAGTGAATAACATTAAGTAACTGATCAAGAAAGATTAACTTATCATTATTACTCCAACCTGCTTCATTGTGAAACATTAAGAACATATGAAAAAAAAGAAGAAAAAAAAACATATGAAACTAGTTCTTTTTATTTTGTTTTGTTTTTACACACTGATTGAAAAATAAACTAACTTCTTTACTCCCACTTAGCTTTGACTGTTTTTCTCCTTGTGTGTTGTTAGGTAAACAAGGAAATGCCATCAAGAGAGTCTCAGAGTCTGTCATTTGTAAAGTCCATTAAATGAAGTCACTCAGATGCAATAAAAATTCATGGGAGGCAAGCCATTTTACTTGCTTTAGTACTAGAGATTATAGTCCTACCATGGATATTCTGGCAGGAAAGCATTGTAGTGAAAACATTCAGAAAACTAGAGTTTTATTTTATTTTGTGTGGTACTAGGGATTGAATCCAGGGAATGTTCTACCTCTGAATGATACCCCCAGCCCTATTTATTTTCTTGGGTGCTATTGTGAGTGGATTTGTTAAACCAAACTATCAGACCAATGCTTGTATATCTATGTTTATAGCTGCACAATTTACAATTGCCAATCTGTGGAACTAGCCAAGATGTCCATCAAAAGATGAATGGATTACAAAACTATGGAGTGTGTATACAATGGAATTTTACTCAGCCATAAAGAAGAACAAAATCATGTCACTTGCAGGGAAATGGATGGAACTGGAAAACATTATGCTAAGTGAGATTAGTCAGTAACAAAAAGTAAAATATTGGATGTTTTCCCTAATATATGGAAGCTAGTGAGAAAGTAGGTCATAAGAGGGACTCTAGATGAAGAAGGAAAAACCTTAGATGAACAAAGAAGGTGACTTAACTGAAGGTGATTGGGGGGGGGGGATACCCTAATGCAGATGATGTACTTTCACAAACATATCAAAGTCAATCACTAAACTGAACATGAGAAGGAGGGAGGGGGAAGGAATGGGGCGGAAATTGGGGATGTGAGCATGTATGCTTCTACCAGCTTGTACCTCGCAAAGATGTATGATTACAATGCATCAATTTAAAAAAAAGTTGGATTGGTTCTGGGGCGTGGTGGCATATGCCTATAATTCTAATACCCGGTGGGGGGAAGACAGGAGGATCATAGTTTAGAGATCAACATGTGATAACGTAGTAAAACCTTGTTTCAAAATAAAAATATAAAAAAGAGCTGGGAGTATAGCTCAGTAGTAGAATGCACTAAGTATTTTATTTTTGAGGTGCTATTGTGAGTGTAATTGTAAAACCAAACTATCAGACCAATGTATGTGTATCTATGTTTATAGCCGCACAATTCACAATTGCCAAACTGTGGAACCAGCCAAGATGTCCATCAACAGATGAATGGATTACAAAACTATGGGATATATACATAATAGAATTTTACTCAGCCATAAAAAAGAACAAAATTGTGTCATTTGCAGGGAAATGGATGGAACTGAAAAACATTATGTTAAGTGAGATTAGTCAGTCACAAAAAGTAAAAAATTGTATGTTCTCCCTAATATGTGAAAGCTAGGGGGAAAGTGGGTCATAAGAGGGACTAATTTTTTTTTTTTAATTTTGAAACAGGGTCTCACTAAGTTACTGTGTTCTGGCCTCAAACCTGTGATCCTCCTGTCTCAGCCTCCCAAGTACTGGGAGTACAGGTGTGTACCTGGCTGGTTTAATATATTTATTATGAAAATTTCCAATCATATACAAAAGTAGAGACACTAGTGTAATAAATCTCCATTTCCCAGTTTAAAAGTTATCAGCCTCTGACCAGTCTTGTTTACTGAGGCTCCTCTCCCACATCTTCCACTGGATTATTTAAAAACAAATTATAGACGTACAGTTTTTTCATCAGTAACTCAATAAGTGCCACTAAAAGATAAAGGCTTCCTCTTTTGACCTAACAACAATACCATCATCATATCTATGAAATTAATAATAATTCATTAATATATTCAACAATACAATCAATGTTCAGATTTTTCTAATTGTATCATAACTTTTTTTTTTTGGCAATTGAGCTGTCCTACTCAGAATCCAACCAACTTATATACTCTACATATTGTTGCTGTGTCTCTAAAGCACTTTTAAATCTCTAGGTCCTGCCCTTTTTTATTTTCTTGCTACTTATTCATAGAAGACATCAGATCATTCTTCCTATAAGGCTTCCTATAGACTATTCTGGATCTTGCTGAATGCATTACCATAGCCCCACACTCTTCTTTTCCCTGTATGCCCTGAAGTAGAATCTGGAGCCTCCATCAGACTTAGGCTTTTTTTTTTCTTTTTTGGCAAGGTGACTTTAATGAACATAATGACTCATGCTTCCTGTTGCCTTCCATTAGGAGGTATGCATGCCTGGTTGTTGCTCTTTTCATTCTTTTATAATCAATCAGTAGGTGCAGGTGGTGTTGGCCTGATCTGTCATATAAAGTCTCCCAATGGCTTTCCACCTCGTGATTTTAACAGCTATTAGAGATAGTTTTTAGATCTATTATTTCATTAAGAGGTTTCAAAATAGTGTTATAATTCTATCTTTCCTTCTATATTTGTTAACTACAATTCTTCTATGAAGAACATTGCCTTAACAACTGTTTGGTTACCTTGAGGAATTATTGGGAAAGGCAAGGTGAGATAAACATTTGATTCTTTTTATTTACCGATTTCTAGACCAATAAGTTCTTTCCCAGGCATCCTCCAAAATGATCAGTTATTTCTTTATCTTTATACACTTATGGATTTTAATATATTTGGTATATTTTAATACATGACACTTTTTATTCACGCCCGGCTCTTTTTATTCTCTTTGATGCTTGGATTCTTTCATCTTGGGGCAGAAGGGCACCATTAGAGTTGGAGCCTATGTCTGTGGACATGATACTTTCTTGGTCATCTTTGATACCTTTCTTGCTTTCTGGGATGACAAAATATCCAAGGCTCAACCTGTATGGACCCAGGATCAACTATTTCTCTAAGAAGCATTGATTCATTTTACTAGGCAATTACATTTATGATCTCAATCTGGGCATGGGTTTGATCATTGCTACTTGTCTATCCATTGTTTCTGGAAGATTCCATTTTAAATGCTTATCTTCAAAAGCAAAGGCCAAGAACTGGAAGACTTCAGTAACAAGTTACCCTAGTGACTAGTTTGATTGGCTGTCCCAGTAAAAATAGTTTTCAAGTATCATCAGAGTATCTGGAAATTACTCCTAAAATGAGAGTCAGAACAAAAAATGTACAGAATTAGAAGTTACCTAAGAGAAGCAAAGAACAAACTAGATTGGGAGGCACAGGGTCAGAGTTGAGGTACAGAGTGGGTGAGGGTCCAAAGAAATAGAAGGAAAGCAGATGCTGTGAGTATTGTTCACCAGGTAAAGCTGGTGACATCTACCCAATGTGGCTCACAATGCCTCTCCTTTCTAGCATGACTTCATCTGGCCTCAATTTTTTACTTAGTCTCCTAGTCTCAATACTAATCTTTGGCAAAATTTTGACTGGTCTGCAGTAAAATAGAAGAAGAGACAGAAGAATCTATTTACCAACTGTGCTATCTTGGAAGGCATTCTTCAAATTTCATTCTGAAAATATGTGCTTTCTAGTTGGGGGAAGTTTTGTTATTGTTGTTAAATATCTTTGTGATATGAAATTATATGACAATAGATGGAAATTTTGATGCTTTCATTAAGTTGGCACATCATATTTTTTTCACAAAATCTGTCTTGAAATATAGTCTGTGCAATCTGAAATTGTGAAAACCATCAGGGGCATTATTGGAGTGCTCATGCTACCTGGGAAAGAAGGCAGGGCACTGGCCGAGGAAGATAAAAGTTTGTTTCTCGTCAGATTTGAGAGAACAAAGTACATGTCGGTGTGTGGATAGCGAGGGTGAGAAGAGTGGGGAATAGGGAATGTCCAGGTTGAACAGGAGCCAGCAAAGGGCCCTAAACAGAAAATCAGGCCCAGGAGGGGGCCCAGACGAGGCTGGCTGAGTCAGGAAGCTCAGGAATAGCCTGACCAACCCAGGCTGCCCCCATCTGTTCAATTCAACTGAAAAGCAGTTATTAGGAACCCAAGAGCTGGAGAGACTGAAGCACTAAGGGTTTGAAATGAATGTGACACACAGCTTGCACTAGAGAAGGTCATGTCTAGGGCTGCTGTGAGGTCCTCATGATTTGGCCAGGAGCACCATGGTACTTATGAGAGGGCAGACCCTTTCTCTTCCTACATTGGAAATGTAGCCCATTCTCCAGCCCTCTCCTTCTTTCCACTTCAGCAGCCCTACCAGGCCCACCCTGGAGAGAATAGAGCTTTCATAATTTGGGCTTAAAATAGGTAAACAGACAAAAGATTTACTATCCTCCATGTTGTTTTAGAGGCTGCATTCTTAGATGGGGTATTTGCAAAGGGGCAGGCTGGCATTGGGATTACATGGCTTGCACCCTGTTGGGGCTCACCAATTGCTGGTGGGATCAATGTATGAAAGTCAAACATGAGGGCACAAACAGAGATGTGCGGTGATATACTGGGGCAGGCCACAGTGGATGGTGAATATATGCTGTCAGCTTGGGATGTTGAGACTCATTCCAGAGTAGGTCAACTTCCAGCCAAGTAAAGCCCTCTTTACCCTCCTCAAGCCTCTGACCTCGCCACCCACCCATCCCCAAACCCCAGCAAAAGCTGCCTTCCTCCTCTGGCCAGCCCATCTTCTCTCCTGCATTTTCCCCAACCTTCAACCCCAGTTCCCAGGTGAGGCTGAAGGTGAGAGTCTCCTGAGCCCTGTACCTGTACTGTACTCTGTACCATTTATTGCCACCTTTCTCAGCCTTGACCAAGGACTAGTCTATCTTTCTTCCTCTTCCTCTTTCCTCCTCCTTTTCCTCCTCCTCTTCCTCCATCATCCTCTCTAGTGCTGGTGATGGAACCCAGGGCCTTACACATGCTAGGCAAGTGCTCTACCCCTAAGCTATGTCCCCAGCCTTCCAGTCTTCTTTCTTGAAGAACAAGCCAACCATCCTGGAGCGATTACACTGGTCCTCTCCACAGATCTCGGATCTTTTAACACTTCTAGCCGGCAGTTCCTACTCCCCACTTCCATCAAGAAGACCATTCTGCTCCAGCTCCGGAAGTGCTGGGAAGTTCACAGCCATGCCGCCATGAACTTGACTGGTGATTCTGGAGTTGGTGTAGGAATATCCCAGCTCCTTTGCCTCAGCGGACAATTCTGAGGTACCTCTCAGAGTTCCCTGAGGGCTTCTACTCTGGTAGATAGCTGGCTTAATGATGTGCCTGTTATTAGCTGCCTTCCCTTTCCTTGTATCATTTTTACTCTGTTACCAGGGACCTTCAAAGAAACACTTGCAGCCAGGCATGGTGGTACATCCTGTAATCTCAGGAGTTGGAAGGTTGAGACAAGAGAATTGCTGGTTTAAGGCCAGCCTCAGCAACTTAGAGAAACCCTCAGAAACTTAGCAAAATTCTGTTTCAAAATGAAAAATCAAAAGGGCTGAGAGTATATAGCTCAGAGGCAGAATGTCCCTGAGTTCAATCCCCAATACCACAAAAAAAAAAAAAAGAAAAAGAAAAGAAAAGAAACACTAGCACTTCTTATGTCAGGTTCAGGTTCTATCCCTGGAGAACCCAAACATGGGCCTCCCTGGGGCCCATGTTTGTCTTAACAAAGCCACTGAGCACCTCCCTGCTTGTAGCTCCAGAGAGCACTTTTCAGGCCTTGTCTTACTTTAATCTCTGGCTAGATTGGTCATTGATGACCACCTTCTCTCTCATGAAATATTCTGTGATACCCCATGCTCCTGGTTTTCTTCCAGTCTCTGGCCACTCCTTTCCAATCACCTTTATGAACTTTTTAAAAAGATCAGCTTTATTGAGATATACATCACATACCATGTAATTCAGCCACTTAAAGTGAAGTCAGTGGTTTTTAATATATTCACCGAATTGTGGGAACATCGCTACAGTTTTATGACATCTTTATCATCCCAAACAGAAAACTGGTACTCATTAACAGTGACTCCTTATATCCCCGGGAACACTCATGTACAGGTTTTTTGTGGGCATATGTTTTCATTTCTCTTGGGCATATATTTCAGAGAATAGTTTCTGGCCAAATGGCAACTTTGTGTTTAACATTTTGAGGAACTCCTATTTTTCGTGGAGGCTGCAGCATTTTACATTCCCACCAGCCACAGCCATGTACGAGTGTTCTGATTTCTTTATGTCCTCAACAACCTTTGTTATTGTCTTTTTAATTCTAGCTATCCTAGTGTATATGAAGTATATAGGAAGTGGTGTCTCATTGTGGTTTTGGTTTACATTTCCCTGGAAGATAATGATGACCACCTTTTAATGTACCTGTTGGCCATTTATATATCTGCTTTGCAGAATTGTCTACTCAAATTCTTTACTCATGGGCTGGCTTTGTGAATACTGGTTTTACTCTGGGTTCAGTCTTGGCCCTTATTTCTTTTGTCCCTGTACACATACATACTAATGCCTGCTCTCTTACTCATCCCTCATTCATTTATTCAATCATGTTTTTACTCAGTGACTCAAATATAGTAGGTTCAGTGATCAAAATGAGGTCTTTGCTATCAGGAGGTTTGCTTCTCCCTGGCCCCCAGGGCTGAGGATCAAATCCAAGGCTTTTTGTGTACTAGGCAAGTGCTTTACCACTGAGCTATATCCTCAGTCCAAAGCTTACATTATAGGATATGAAGATTTTAAATAAGTAAGCAAGTGGGTAAAATTATGTAAGATATGGAAGAGTTATGACATCAATATAAGGGAGTGATGAAGAGTGTTGATAGTGGGGCGAGAGGGTGGATGTTACTTTTGATTGGTGGTCAGGCAAGGCCTCTCTTAAGAGGTGGCATTTGAGCTGATAATTACATGAAAAGAAAAGACAAACAATAATAAAACTAGGAGCTTGATGTGGTGGCACATGCTTGTAATCCCAGTACTTGGGAGGCTGAGACAGGAGGTTTCGGGTTAGTGGCCAGCCTCAGCTACTTAGTGAGGCTCTCTGCAACTTAGTGAGACCCTATTTCAAAATAAAAGAGTAAAAAAAATAGGACTAGGGTGTAGCTCAAAGGGAGAATGCCCCTGGATTCAATCCCCAGTACTGAAAAAAAGAAAAAGAAGAAGAGGACAGGCATCTCAGGTGAGAGAGGCAAGTGAGAGGAAGGAGCTTTGTGTGTTCCAGAAGAAGGAGGAGGCCAATGTGGCTGGAAGCCAATGGAAGAGCCACAGGACTTGGGGTGGGAGAGAGGCAGGCCTTCCTTTCCTTCCAAGAATAGTCAAGAAAAAGGGGACTAGACCAGGGGTTCCCTGGATTACCCTTGACATGAGTTTAAAGGGAACAGTCAATAAACCACAAGCACACAGCATCCTCAAAACTGGAAATTAAAGCTTCTCAGCACCTCCCCTGTACCTAATTATAACTCTTCCCACATAGCAGCAAAAAGATACTAAACCCAAGAACAGCTAATAAATAAAAAACTGGTGTGAACCATTATTCTGTTTAAAATAGAAAAATAAAACCCAAACCAGCACTACAAGGTGACAATTTATGGTGTCGGAAATGTCTTCAGAAGTCTTTTTAGAGTTTTGTGTTGAATGTTTATGGAAGGTGTAAAATTCTTATAATGCTGGCGTTTTATGAACAGTGCAGCTGGCAAGTCAGTTTGGTCTGATCCCTGCTTTCAGGAAATGTGGGTTTTCCTTCATTTATTCATATTGTTTCCAGTCCATCAAAAATAGACAAGATGTAACAGGACAGTCCATTTGTACCATTCTTTTTGGAAATAATTGCCAGAAGCACTTTATGGTTGTCAAAGCCCCACCGATGTGACTCTGGAGCGTTCCTCTGAAGCACCCGCTTCCTGCTCGTCTTTGTATTCCTCTCCCATTTCCACCTCCCGGAGGATAATCAGGCTGGGAGAAGCAGCCCTTTAAAATTCAGTGCTATGCAAAGGGCAAGAAGAGGGGCAAAATGATCTATACCGAAGCCCCCAAAGAAAAGGGAGGCCTGGACTCCCTCTGTTTCAGAATGAGCTTGATGAAAGAGTTAGGAAAAGCTCGGTTTACCAGATCCGCAGATATGCAGAACCATATGCATGCATTAATTAAGGCAATGTGAAGGAGGAGGAGGGGATCTGAGAAAATAACAAAGCTGCAGTGTATGCGTGCAATGATTTTTCATTCTGTTTCGCTTCAGCTCTGCCCCTGCAACAGAGGATCTAATCAATCTGCCGGCTATTAAGTTTGTTAATTGATAATGCATACTAATTAGGCTGTGCGCAGTTACTTAAGAGACTTTGCTAAGGTGATTGTAGGCACAAGTCCAAATGGAGTTTAAAGTATTCTGTGTGAGGTTAAAACCCATCAACCAGAATAGATGGATTTTATATTATAACAGAAGGCACAACATACCCATAAGTATTTAATGTATTGCACAGTTATCCATTATTACATATTTTAACTCTACAAAATAATTAAAAATGTAAAAACAGCTCTAAAAACTATAACTAAATCACATTGGCGAGGGGATGAGGAAGTGTCAATGAGAGAGTGTTATTTTCTCATGAAGGTAAATGTTTAATTTTCTCATTTGTATTTGGGAACAGTCGGGGTGAGCGGAGGAGGAGGCTTTGTGGGAAATGAGACATACTGAGTTGTGTGGACACCA
Source organism: Graphiurus murinus (assembly GCA_004027655.1). Lineage (NCBI taxonomy): Eukaryota > Metazoa > Chordata > Mammalia > Rodentia > Gliridae > Graphiurus > Graphiurus murinus. The sequence continues at coordinate 3,964 of PVLC010013430.1, read as the reverse complement.
GCAGTGGATAGCCTCATACGACAGGGTGTGATGATGCCTGTGTTTGGAAGGGCAGCCCTCCAGAGGCGCCCAGTTGACCCATAGAAACACATTATCTGGGAGCTCAAGGTCGAAACATGTTTATCAACCATAAAATTAGCCGCTGGTCATACGGTTAGCACCTTTCCTTTGGAGTGCTATTCTTTGGGAATGGTCTAAAGAGCACATTAAGGCTTCGGACAAATGTCTCTTGGGAAGATATTCTCCAGAAGAATGGCTTGTTCTTCTCTATAGCGTGGAGAATGAATCAGCTCAGTTTAATCCCAAAGATATGACTAGTTGGGTCAAAAAGAAATTTCTCCAGATCAGCATGATGTCTCACTCTGTTCTGATGAATTTCTTAGGATGAATCAAGGACCAGTTACTGGCTCAGAGATCACATTGTAGGATGAACCTTGAAGAGGTCAAAATTCTTCAGGAGGTCCTGAAATCACCCTACTTTTCTGGAAGGTTCGTAGACTCACTTTATGAGTTCTTTACTTATTCAGTCAGTAGACATCTCTTGAGAACATTTCATATTCTGGGCACCAGGTTCAGAACTAGAGATATGATGACAAACCAGATAGGTTGAGTCCCCTCCACTCATGTAGCTTACAGTCCAATGCATCTGGCAGAAGCCGCCAGAGGAGCTTTTTTAAAGTGGAAATTTTTACATAGACTTCTCATACTGAAAATCACTGCTTTTTCCAGGTTCAAGTCCAAATTCCTCAGATGACATACAAGTTTTTCCAGCCTTATCACGTGACACTTTCACCTTTCAACAAAGTGTTTTGTTGTCATTAGTGTGTGTGTGTGTGTGTGTGTGTGTGTGTGTGTGTGTGGTACTGGGGATTGAACCCAGGTACATTCTACCTCTGAGCTACACTCGGAGTCCTATTTTTTATTCTTTATTTTGAAACAGGGAGGTTCTCACTATGTTGTCGAGGGCCTCACTAAGTTGCTTAGGCTGGCCAAGAACTTGTGATCTTCCTGTCTCTGCCTCGCAAGTACTAGGATTACAAGCATGCACCACCATGCCTCGCTTCAACACACTGTTTTTAAAGAAGTTTCTGTGTTTCAGGTACTATAGGAGATACTGGAAAACTGAATAGTTTGGGTCCAAAGTCACACGATCCCTGGAACTTCTGAGTAGTACTATAAAATCACAGTTGGTTATTCCCAAGAATGGCATTCCTATCAAATTACTGATAAATGTCTTTAATATATATTTTTAAGTAGGGTAGGTGACATTTATGAAAAATTCTACTAGGCTAATCTGCAAACTAATATTTTAAAAATAGGAGAGGAAGAAGAGCATCACAGAAGACTATTGAGCAAGGGGTGTGTGTCTATTTTATTTCTACTCCTTAGGCAAACTGATAGTTCCCACAAACAGAAATGTGGATGCTAGCAGGAGGCAGTGGTGTAGGTGGTGCGCATTTAATTAACAAATGAATTGTGTTCCTACAGTGTGACCATTGAACCTGGAGCTGATCCATACTGCTTTGTTTTAGCTATTTTGAGATGACTGAGTTCAATGAGTCTGTGCAGGGAAAACTAATCTCTGAAGAGTCGATGGAAAGCATCTGAGAGGAAAAATAACTAGAGGTTCACTATGTTTACGAGCCAAACATTCTTAGCTTGGTCAAATAGCATAACGCAGGATTAGGGTGAATAAAGATGCTTTGAGATAAAATAAGCCACTTCCAAGAACAATTTGTGCAAGCAAGAATTTATCTGAAAATACTGAGCACATATTTTAAAGTGAGGATATTCATGGTAGTATTGCATAAAAGCAATAATTAGTGTTTAACAATCAGAAAAAATATTTCTTATGAGCATCTGCCAATGGCACAAAAGTTTATTCTTATCATATTGAAAGGTGGGATTGGATTTAAAAACTTAAAACAATTAAAAACTACACATGCAATTATTTTTCTTCCTCACTGAGAAGCAGTAATGGGGCCTTATATTCTGACCTATTGATGCAATCATTTGGTAAATAAATAGCTTTCTGAAAATTGAAAGTTTTTTAAAAATGGATTTCAGGTCAAGGAATAAACAGTTAGCTTTCGGTTTTGTAATATTTATCCTCCAAAAAAAGGTCTTATTCATTAGGACTAGAACTAGCTGGGTATGGTGGAGCACACCTATAATCCCAGTACTTGAAAGGCTGAGACAAGAAGATTGCAGTTTTGAGACTAACCTCAATAACTTTTCAAGACTCTCAGAAACCTAGCAAGACCTTATTTCAAATAGATAAATAAATACATAAATTAATGAATGGCTGGGGGTATAGCTTGGCGGTAGAATGTCCCAGGTTCAATCCCCAGTATCTCTCTCTCTCTCTCTCTCTCTCTCTCTCTCTCTCTCTCACACACACACACACACACACACACACACACACACACACACACACGAACTATATGCCTATATGCAAAGTCATTAGGAAATAGCTATTTCTGAACTTTTATGAGAATAAACAGTAAATCTCTTAAGGGTTGGTAGAGAAAATCTGCTCCATGTGGTCTTTCAGGGACTCAGGCTCCTTGCCTCTAGTGGCTTATCATCTAAGACCCTAAGGCCTTAGAGTCTGCTGTTTGCTCTTCTATACTGAATGACATATATGGGAAAGAGAGGAAGGAGGACTGTCATAGACCAAGCCTAGAAGTGGTACACATCACTTCTACCCACATTTCCTTGGGCAGAACTTGTCACATGGCTGCACCTAATTCCAAGGGAAGCTGGGAAAGATGGTCTACTTGGGTGCTGAGAAGGAAAGCAGAACATTTCATGAATAGCTAGCCACCCTTTTCTACTATATAAAGTTGACCAAAACAATATCTCTAAGAGAAGGCTTGGTGGCAAAATAAAGATAGTCTTTTCCACACTTGGCTACGTTGAGACAGCAACCAAAACGACGCCGTGTACTAAATGTCCTCTCAGAGATGTTCTAGGAGGTGAAACCTGGTCTCCTTAACAAGGTTTGCAGAAAATAATACAGTAAGAATCCCAAGAAACATTTCATGTCATTAAACCACAGTGTGCTGAGTCAACCCACTTACATTCATTTCTGAGCCCAAGGGAAATAGTTACGTGCAGTCTTTCCATCTGTCAGTCCTCTCTTGAATGTCCCCGACATACACAGATCCAGCCTCTGCTTTAAGTTCTCTCACCACTCCCTCAATACTTCAGTTTTCTGAGCATCAACACCCTGGGTTTAGGATCCGAAGATGCAGTTGAACAGCATGCTGGTGACTTCAAGACTGACAGATGCTAACTGTTCTACAAAGGGTATAAAATCTTTCATGCTTCTTTGACTAAGGACTGACTGACCCCAAATCACATGCCTATCCATGTACAGTTGCCCTAAAGAAGTTTATATGAGAAAGCATGTTTTATAAAAGTTATATTAGAAGCTAATTATTTCCTTTACCATAAAATCCACTTGTTGAATTCCTTTAATTGGTAAAATTCTCTAGTGTAGTCAAAATACTAATCGAAGCCAGGTGCGGTGGCATACACTTGTAATTCCAGTACTTGGGAGGCTGAGACTGGAGGATCTGGGTTTGTGGCCATCCTCAGCTACTTAGTGAGGTCCTCTGCAACTTAGTGAGACCCTGTTTCAAAATAAAGAATAAAAAATAGGGCTGGGAGTGTAGCTCAGAGATAGAATGCCACTGGGTTCCATCTCTAGTACTACACACACACAAAAAAATACTAATTGATAATTCAAAAACTTTATTTTTTTTTATTGTAGTAATTCGTGCAATATAGCATACATCTTTGTTAAGTACGAGTTGTTAACAACATATTTGCACACAATTCTCATTTGACCCCTTCCCCAATTCCCACCCCAATCCCCTTCCCCTCCCTCCCCCTCAGGTTCACTTCAGTGAGTGACCTTGATATGATTGTGTAAGTACATCATGTGCTTTAGGGCGTC
>PVLC010013429.1:23092-41925 GCA_004027655.1 Graphiurus murinus | reverse complement strand
AGATGGTGAGCGCGGTGCACCACTTGCACAAGAGAGGCGTCATGCATCGTGACCTGAAGCCGGAGAACATCCTCCTGGACTCGCAGAGGAACGCCAAGGTCATCGACTTTGGCCTCAGCTGCCTCTTCTGTCGCGGCATCAAGCAGACCGCCCTCTGCGGCACTCTCGCCTACTGTGCCCCAGAGGTCTACCGGGGCCGGGGCTATGGCCCGGAGGTAGACCTCTGGAGCCTGGGCGTCGTCCTGTACTTCATGCTGGCAGGCAGCCTCCCGTTCAGCGGCAGCACCGTGGAGGAGATGCTGGAGATGGCGATCGAGGGGAGGTACCCAGTGCCCCCTCACATCACCGCCCAGCCTCGGCGCCTCATCGGTCGTCTGCTCAACGTGGACCCCAAGCTGCGGGCCACCTTCGACGAAGTCCTGAGACACCGGTGGCTGCGAACCGGTAAGGAGCCTTCGCCTCCCGGTGGGAAGCTGCTCCCCAGACGCCCGGACCCGGCCATCCTCTCGGTTATGCGCTGCCTGGGGTATGACCCGCGCCAGACCTGGACGTCGGTGGTGAACAGGACCTGTGACGACGCCATGGCGACCTACCTTCTCCTCGAGCATCGAGTGAGACATGGGGCGGGGGGCACCTTCCAGGCTGGGCGGGAGGCTCGGTGTGCCGCGCCACCTCCGTCCCCAGTGGATCCTGCCACCTGCCCTCTGCTGCCGAAGAGGACAGCCAGCCAGCCCCAACTCGGCGCCTTCCGCCTCCTGTCCTCTGAGCAGGACGCACGCTGGAGGCGGAAGGGCAGAAGTCACAGCCTGCCCGCCATACCCCTGAGCTGCCCACCGAGGAGGACCCCCACTCCCAGCCCAGCGCCCCTGGCCAGCACCCGGGACCACAGGAAGGGCTGGAGGACGGTCACCAGGAGGGTCCTGACCAGCGTCCTCCGCACCTGCTGCTGCTGCGCGCTGGCCCCCAGATCCAACAGAGTCGCCCCAGAGACAGCAGGGGGGCAGAGGCGCCCCGGACCCTTCCACAATAAGATCGCGCCCACACGGGGTAGATGAAGAGGACTCCCAGCATCCCGACTCGGACCAGAGTGGACCCAGCTGCAGGACGATGTGCTCCAACTGCCAACTGCCAACTGCCGACTGCCACCCGAGGGCTTCTCACACTGATTGCAGGAGAGGCCCCGCCTGGGGGAGACCAGAGACTTTCCCCCAGGAAATTCCCCTTTTCCCTGATTCTTAATAAATTGTGAATTGTGAATTTTATACCAAAAATGACATACTTCTTAATTTGTGTTTCTTGTGAATCTTATAGTAATAGTGGTGGCCCTGAAAGAGGATCATTCATTAAAAAAAAAAAAAAAAAAAAAAAAAAAAACTTTAAAACTTCAATAAAAAAAATTCTCAACTCTTTGGGGTGGGAACAGATAGGTAAAATAGGTAAGATGCCTTCAATGAATAAAATGTTAGAAGAATTCATCATGAATGATCGGCAGCTACTGAGGACAAAGGTTTCCAACCAGGGGCAGAAGGGACAGTCATTGAGTAAAAACGGGGTTGAGCCGGGTGCGGTGGTGCACACCTGTAATACTCATACTTAGGAGGCTAAGGAAAGAAGATCACAGGTTCGACAAGATTGCTCCCACACCAGGTGGATGAAGACGACTCCCAGCATCCTGACTCGGACCAGAGTGGACTCAGCTACAGGACGATGTGCTCCAACTGCCAACTGCCAACTGTCGACGGCCGCGGGCTTCTCCACAAGGATTGAAGGAGAGAGGCCTCGCCTGGGAGAGACCAGAGACTTTCCCCCAGGAAATTCCCCTTTCCCTGAGATGATTCTTAATAAATTGTGAATTGTGAATTTAAAAAAAAAAAAAAAAAAAAAAAAAACAGGGTGTCACTAAGTTGCGGAGGGCCTCGCTACATTGCCTGGGCTGGCCTCGAACCTATGATCCTCGTGTCTGAGCCTCCTAAGTACTGGGATTACAGGAGTGCGCCACCCTGAGCAGCTAAGGTCAAAATACCCTGTCAGCACAGCTGTGACTCCATCCCTTTGTCCTTCTGTTGTTCTCCGGATCGTGGACTGATGGCCACGTATCTTCCTATTTTGATTCTCTGCTGGATGCCTACATGCCTACAGCCTTTCCAGGCCCCTTAAAGAGAGCAGCAACAGCCAAATCCAGCCCCTTAATCACCTACGCTCCCTCAGGTGTGGGAAGGACACTATTTTAGTGCTCTGTGCCCAGGGAAGAGGAGAGAGGCTGAGGTGTCCATTGGGGAGCCAATTGCCATATTTTTTTCTTATTTTTTATTTTTATGATAGTTGGGATTGAACCAGGGGCATTCTACCTCTGAGCTATACTCCCAGTCTTTTTTAAAATTTTTTGTGTGTGTGTTTGTTTTGAAACAGGGTCTCACTAGATGGCTGATAGCCTCCCTAAATTGCTGAAGCTGGTCTCCACCCTGCAATCCTCCTGTCTCAGCCTCCCCAATACTGGAATTATCGGAATATGCCACTATGCCTGGTTCCATGTTTCTCTAAAGTTGATCCCAAGGTCTAATTTTAAAAACAGCTGTTCCAGTGCAAGTCCGCATGCTTATATGTAATCATGCCTCTGGAGTGATATAGTGAAACACCCACACAATTTCTAAGCGACCCTTAATTCTAGGGAGTCACATTTACAGGAGGGTAGATCCTTGGGGGCAGAACTAGGTCTCCCCAGAGAACATGAGGGCCTTGTGTTTGCCTGCTCCAGTGTGCGGCTCCCAGACAGGGCTCCTGCTAAGACCAGAGCAGCCCCCCCCAAGCCCAAACCCTAAACACTGACCTGTCAGGTCACCAGCTGTCATTCCAGGGGAATCTGATGACTAGTTCCTAAATTTGGCCATCTGCAGGATGTAAGAAGAATGGAAGGAAGCTGGGCTTTTGGCGGCCGGTGTTTATAATTAGCGATGCAAAGGCTTTGAGAGTGCTTGCTGAAGGGACCTCGGATATTCTGTTGTACCGCTGAACTGTGATCCGGGCAGTTGAAAACTACAGCCATTTGTATGGAACACCATTCCTAATCTGAAAGTTAAAAAGACGCCCGCGCAGGGCTGGCCCCTTAAGTTGTGTGGGACTCCATGACAGGCAGGCAGAAAAGCCATGCATCAACAGACCTGAAGGCCGCTTGGCGTATTTACAACACCCACGTCTCGGGTCCTTATTATTTATGCGCTTGCCACTCGGCGTCACCGGCCACTTTCCATTTCCTTGAAATATTTCTAAATGTGTGCAGCACCCAGGTAAGTTTACGGCTTTCTGGCATTCCAGACTGAGGGGGCCCCTGTGGTATGCTTTCCAGGGGTCTTCATACATCGGCACTAAGGAGGAGCTTTAGAAACCAGAGTGCCACAACAGGTGAAAAAGGACGTCAGAGCCCCCAAGCCACCGTCCCACGTGTGCCTGGTGCGTCCTGCTTGGTTTGTCTCTCTGGGGGGTCCTCAGAGGGTCGCTGGGGGAGGGGCCCGGGGCCCAGGAAGGACAGTGCCTATTGGGAACGGCCCCTTAGTGCAGCCAAGATCTAAGCGTCCAAATGGGTGGCAGATGAGTACGTGCTTCCACACAAACGGGCCGCCTTCTCCTTTAGTCTGAGAGAGACAAGGAAAGAAGGAGGAAGACTCTGGGCTGGGATGAGCAACAAACAAACGAAACAATGAAGAGTCCAAAGAAATGCGCTGTCAAGGAACCATTACCCTCTCCTGGGTGAGGGTCACACACCAGCCAGACAGCCCTTGGCCTCGGCCTGCTCCTGCCCGGGCTGCTCTGCCACCCTCTGGTCTGGGGGCCGCACTGCCCCCCCCCTTCTGAGGCATGATTTTCCATGGGGTGCCGCATTGGCCTTATTAACAACATGTAAATATCACACTAAGGACATCTTCCTGGTACGTCGTCCCCGGGTGTGGTCTGCAAGAGTCTCAGTAAAAACTGAACCAGTGATCAGACAGATGTCAGCCGGGCTGCCAAGTGCCAGGTTCTGCTGCTTGGGGGAAGTGGCCTGCCCCTCTGTGCCACCCTGGCACGGGAGCCACCTGGTATGGCTGCCCCGGCCACGTGAAAGCTGGCTGGGGCTACCTCTGGTGGGAGAGCACCCAGAGAAGAAAGCAGAGTAAGAAACTCTCGGGAAAAGATGTCATTGTCTCTGTTGCTGGCGGGAGGGTCTGGGGTGGAATTCACAAGGAAGGATGCAACCAGATACAGCGGGGTTTTGAACAAACATCTTATGCCTTGTTTAAATTAGAGACAGTCGCAGATAAAGATGTATTTCGGTCCAGCTGTTTGCTCGGGACTTAGCCCTAATTCTATCTCAAACAATGTTCATTGTTTAACGTCTTTATATTCCAAAGTCGTTCCCATGCGTATGTGCAGGGGAAGGAGCAGAATTCTGATAGCATTTGGAGCTGGGTTGGCCGGGCTGGGTCTCTGGAAAAAGAGGGAGCTCGGCGCCCCTGGGGGAGGTGCCTCTCAGTGACCGACCTCAAGTGAGTGACAGCCCTGTCCGGGCCCGTGCGGCCGCCCCTACATCCCAGGGAGCAGCTGGGGCCACTGGGGCCCTTCCCCGGAGCGCTTCCTGGCAAACAGACCAGGTGGAGGAAGAGGAAGAGGAGCGGCTTCCTGTCTGTGTGAGTCTCCCCGCAAAGTAGGACTGGCTGGCCCCAGCAGGAAAAAGATGGCCTTCCCTGATAGGGACCCTGTTTAATTGTTTGGAACAATAGACGACAGCCTTGGTAAAGCATTTTTTTGAATTCAACTGTTTTGTCGCATTATGAAAAAGGCTATTATGTGATCTTGATCTGATTAGGGTGGAACTGAGCTAAGAGATGGATGAAGCAATTGCTTTTTGGAAGTACGGAGACTGCAATGAGCACGGGCTTCATCTTGGAGGAAATCCACTGGGATTTCTGGAACAGTGAGAGGCCAAGTGCATGTGGTGAACCAAGAGGAAAGGCTCTAGTGCATTTGTGGTAGCATCCCAGCCCTTCCCCAGTACTTAGGAGGCTGAGAAAGAGGATCACAGGTTCAAAGCCAGCCTCAGCAACTTACCGAGGCTCTCAGCAACCTAGTGAGACCTTTGTTTCCAAAATAAAAATCAGGCTGGGGTGTAGCTTAGAGGTAGAATACCTCTGGGTTCAATCCCTAGTACCAAGAAGAAAAAAAAAAAGTCTTTAGGGAGCCAGGTATGGTGGTGCACACTTGTCATCCGAGCACTTGGGAGGCTGAAACAGAAGGATGGCGGGTTCTCAGCCAGCCTCAGCAACTTGAGAGGCCCTCTGCGACTTAGTGAGACCTTGTTTCAAAATAAAGAATAAAATAGGGCTGAGGGATGTAATAGCATGGAGGTAGAATGCCTCTGGGTTCAATCCCCAGTACTTCAAAACAAAAATAAACAGACAAACAAATAACATCTTTAGAGATACAAAACAGCTCATTCATTAAAGTTGAAAGAAATGAACTGTTATCCATCATTCCTAAGTATAAATTGCCACCTCTGGGGGGAGGGGCGCTCTCGGAGGCCCACTGGCTCACCTAGGCATACCTCCTGGAGCCTGGGTAGAGTGGGGTGGGGGAGGGGGGAGAAAGGTCAAGGTCAAGGAGGGCTGGAAATGGTTCTTGTTTCTCCAGGAGAAGAAATGTTTGCTCAACAGAGCCCAGCTGAATGTGTGCTTACCCACCGTGGACGTTCCTGAGGGATGAAGGCTGGTAAGAGGCCTGCGAGGGGCCGGTCTGCAGCAGAGACAAAGCTGGGGCGAGAAGTCCCGGCTCCCGACCCACAGGCGCAGGCGCAAGGAAGTAAGCTGGGCCTCAGCGCTCAGAATGAGCTCCGCGGTGGTCATCATCCCCTGCAGGACCAGCGGCACCACACCCATGCTTAACGGCTTTCAGCCACACAGTACCACCATGCTTGACTGCACTCACCTGGGGCTCGACCCCCAAGGTCCCCCGTTCCACATTTTATTGCTAAGGTCAGCCCAGATTCAAGAATCTGCATTTCTCTCTCTCTCTCTCCAGGGGTAAATCTATTGGTGGATTAATACTGGATAGGCAGGTAGGGTGAGGTGAAAGGAGGTTGGACACTGGGTTTGTGGCCTCGAGGGACAGATCTGCCCCTGGATGGGTCTTGTCTCTCTCTTCTTTTGGCCACAGTAAGTTGAGCAGCTTTCCTTCTGCCCTGTACTTTTTTTGCCTTAGAGATGGTTAGCTCTGGACTCAATCTCTGAAACTGTGAGCCCAAATAAACCTTCCCTCCTGTAAGTTGATCTTGTCACAACTTTTGGTTATAGTAATGGAGAAGCTGATTAATACATATTCTTTACAAAGGACATGTATACTCTCCACTTTTTTAATGTATATAACTCTCACAGGTCTGTTTTTCATTTTCTTGCTTTTGATAGAGACATGGTACAATAAAGAATCCATTTTTTCTTTATGTCTCTATGAGAAAAATGACAAGTGTCAATTGAAAGACGTTAGGGAGTGGCGGGGACCGCAGTAAAATGCACTACGTAGGCCCCCATTCCAGGAGGCTGATTCTTATCACCAGAGAAAGACAGTTGATTATATTGCCTGCAATTTACGTTAGAATACTTCAACAAATTCAGTGTGATACATACGTGTGTATAACTTAATTTTAATCTGTGCCCTAGATAGTCAGTTAACATTTGAAGTACTCTTCAAATTAGAAATCCATACTCCAAGGAAGCTTGGTTACCACTTGAAAGACCGTAATCAGAAGTTATCATTTATAAACACTTCAACTACTGCTATCTGAATTGGCCCTAAATGGCTCATTAATAATCCTAAGAAGGGTGGTGATACTCGTGGTGTCGCTGGCTGATACCTGTTGTCCAGGCATAACCAGGCGCAGTGGATGGACTCACTTTGGCTTTGAGGTAAGTGCTGCCCCTGGATGCTGCAGCTCCTGGATGCCATCAGTCCCATGGGAATCGGGGAGCCCTTTGAATGATCAGATCCCTACAGTCAGGCCTGTCCTGTAAGAGAGAGCCACCTCAGAGCTTTCCATGGATGCAGGCATTTCTCCATGTCTTAGTAGGAGTGTCATCAAGGCCTTCTTGTGGTGGTTGTGAGAGTGGGGAGTGTGTGAGTCACACAGGGAAAATCCAGCTCTAAGTTCCCATCTCCCCGCACCCTTGGATCCCTCCTCTACATTATGCCAGGGAAACTCAGGCATCTCAACTTCATTAAATGGAGTCCACTGGTGGGTCCCTGTTTTATGCAACCAAACTGTCAGAGTCAAATCCAATGGCTCAAGCTAGCATATAGGATGCAGAATCTCTAATAAACGAATATGGCTCAATCTGTTGTTTTATTCCTCTCTTCTTAGTCTAGCACTCTTAGAATTCAGTCCCACAGATATTCTGTTACTATAACAAAATGCTCAAGGCTGAGTACTTTATTTTTAAAAGGAGCTCTCTCTAGCTCACAGCTCTGGAGGTTCAAGGGCAGTACACCAGTGCTGGCTAAGTTCTCACGGAGCTTGTGAGGGCAAGAGATCACACACCAGGACAGGAAGCTAAAGGGACCCCAGAGAACTATGTGAATCCCTTCCAAGGATGCGCCCTAATGACCCAAAGACCTCCCACTGGAACACCACATACTAAAGACCCTACCAGCCCTTAATATTACCACATGGAGGACCAAGCTCCCAACACATGAGAATTTGGGGACAGACTTAAACCATATCCAAATCATAGCACCAGGTGTCTGTGGAAATATATTGGCAAAGGTTTGAAATATTTTTGGTGTGTAACTTATTTCTCCCCAGGCCATAGTGTATACCTAAACCCTTGAAGATTTGAGCCTGTTTAATATGTGTGTGTGTGTGTATGTGTGTGTGTGTGTGTGTGTGTATCTAGGAACATTTCTACCTCCAAGCCACAGCCTGGCCTTTATTTGTTTATTTTTATTTATTTATTTATTTATTCATTCATTCATATATTTTGAAACAGGGTCTCGCTGTTGCTGAAGCTGGCCTTGAACCTGCGATCCTCCTGTTTATTCCCCCAAGTACAGAGATTACAGGCCTGCGCACCATCTGGCTTAAGCCTGGTTATTTTCTGGTGGTGATGTGGGGTGGTTACGGAGGGTCTTGAAGTAGATGGACATCCCTTTTCAGAGTGTCTGCCCCGGGATTTTCATGCAAACAAACCTAGTCTTTCCAGACACTGGAGGAAAAGCCACTTCCGCTGGTAAGCGAGACTCGGTTGTTCCCGTTCTATTTCAGAGGGCTCTTTTCCCAACAATCAATGTCCTGACTTTTTCAACAGCAGCATGGCACAATTGCGAGTCCAACCATTATAACTGAGCAGCCAGTGCAGATAAACATTGTTTGATTTTTTTTTTCTGTAATGTGAGCCCAGTGGCCATGAGAAATGAGAGATTCTTTAAGGACTGTCCTGGAAGCTCCCCAGTTCTCCGACCACGGCTTGAGCTGAGAGTTAACAGCCTGACCTCATCATTTGCTCTTTGTGTATTTCCAAGTGCACTCAAGAGGATCCATCCCGTGCTGCAGACGGTACAGGACTTATTGCTACCGTATTGAAGAAATGGGAGAGCCACTTGGCTCGCACACGCTTCACCATGATCCATCCCGGGCAACGATTGCACTAACTGTGAAGCCCCTGTGCCTCGATTTCCAGCCTCCCATGTTCTATTGTCAACCAGCTCAGCACTAGCTCAAATCAAAGGGCACAGCCAAACCAACCCCCAGTTTCCAGTTTTGCAAAACTAATACCTAGGACCACACCAGTCAGGGTTCAGTCATGGAACAGAGAACTCCTGGTCAAGTTAACAGGAAAATATGTGTGTCAGAGGGGAAGAAGTATTACAGATTGAACCTAGGGGCATTCCACCTCTGAGCTACACTCCCCAGCCCCATTTTTTATTTTGAAACAGAGTCTCACTAAGTTACAGAGGACCTTGCTAAATTGCTGAGGCTGGCTTCAAACCTGTGATCCTCCTGTCTCAACCTCCTAAGTACTGGGATTACAGGCACATGACATCAAGCTTGATTACATGGAAAAAAAATTTTTTTTTCAATACTGAGGATTGAACCCAGGGGCATTCTACCTCCGTGCTACACCTTTAGCCCTATTTTTTTATTCTTTATTTTTGAAATAGAGTCTCACTAAGTTCTAGAGGACCTCACTAAATTGCTGAGGCTGGCTTTAAACCTGTGATCCTCCTGTCTCAACCTCCCAAGTACTGGGACTACAGGCACATGCCACCAAGCCTGGCTACATGGAAATTTAATATAAAGAATTAGTCATAGAAAATTGGAGCAATCAGGAACTGGTTAGTGAGAATTAAAGAGAATTCTAAAGAATTATTGAAGGTATAGGCAGCAATAGCTCCTGAGATGTAGAATGGAAGGTATAGGAAACAATATCTCCTAAGGCTGAGATAGAACATCCATGGGAAAGATCTGCCTTCCTCCGATCTCCAGGACAGAGCTCCAGGTTTTCTCGGAGGGTTTGGCTGTGGTTCATGGGATAGCAGAGAAGTTGACACTGTGATTCTACATGAAACTTAGAACTCTGCCTTCTGGAGTGTGGGGAAAGCTGTCTACCAGGAGGTGCTGTGGCTCAGAACTTTGTGGCAAAGTCAGGAGGGGATTCCAGAGAGGCTATTCGCAGAGGCACCTTCCTGGTGGTGTTTTCCCTCAAAGCTGCTCAAGGGGGTCCTGGCAGAAGCTGCTGGCTACTGCAGCCAAGCTCCCGAGAAATGGCATGCTGGAGAACCTGGAGAGGGGCACACCAGAATCAAGAAGAGAAGTCCCTCCCTCTCCAGGGTCCCTCTAGCATCTTGTCCTAACAAAGCATCACCACCTCCCAGCGGGCAAAGGAAAATACTCACAGGGAACAGCTGTAGTATAGCAGAGCGGGCGATGCAGGGTAGATTTGGAGATGAGATGAAAGAGACTGAGAAATGAAGCGCCGACGTTCACACTTCGATGGGTCCTAACTGTGACAGTAGATTGTATAGTTATCCAGATCCTAAGGGTTCTTAAAAATAATTTCATCTTGGTGTAACGGGAATCTTGCAAGCCCAGCCGCTGAGCACTGTGGGGGGAGCATCTCTGCTCTGGAGCTGCGTGTGGTCTTTGGTGCCATTTACTGGATGATAGCATTACCTCGTCCCCCCAGAAGGGAGTTGGATCTTCCCTTAGGACACTGTCTCATTCTCATCGCAGGGGGACCCTCTCACAAACTTTGTTTTTCAGAGTGCCCGCAGAGATAAGAGTGGGGACTTCACAGAAGGTGCAAAACAGGTGGTGTGGCTTTCTATGTATGCTTGCTTGCTAGTAAGAGTTTACATCTTACAGCTCAGTTCTGCTTGTAACAGAGCCCCGAGCTATCAGACTTTCCAGTGTTTAAAGAAATATCACAAATCTGGATGTTGGTGCAGAATCTCCCCGTTGGTAAATGTTGGCAAATTAATTTGGCCCGTGTTGTAGGTCAAATGAAACCCACATCTGTGCAACCTCGGGCAGTTTATACAACTTCTCTGTGTCTCCGTTCCCTAACCCCTCACATGGAGATGATACAAATAGCAATAATACTAGCCAGATGCAGTGGCCCAGGCCGTAATCCCAGTACTTGGAAGGCTAAGACAGGAGGATTTTAGGCTCAAGATCAGTCTCTACAACTAAAGGAGACTCTCAGCAACCGAGTGAGACCCTTTTTCCAAACCAAAAATAAATTTTAAAAAAGGGCTGGGAGTGTAACTCTGAGATAGAATGCCCCTGGGTTCAATCTCTAGTACCCCACAAAATAATAATAACACTTCATAGGATTGTGATGGGCTGAAATAAATATATGTTTAATGTTGAACCGAGACTGGCCACATAATGAGTACTCTGTGTGTTGATAATTTAAAAATAAGCAAATTTTGAGCTAGGCGTGGTGGCACACGCTTGTATCCCAGCATTCGGGAGGCTGAGACTGGAGGATCCGGGTTTGCGGCCAGCCTCAGCTACCTAGTGAGGCACTTCGCAACTTAGTGAGACTCAGTTTCAAAATAAAGAATTAAAAATAGGGCTGGGGGTATAGCTCGGAGGTAGAATCCCCCTGAGTTCAATCCCCAGTACCACAAAAAAAAAAAAAAAAAAAAAAAAAGCAAATTTGGGTTGATCATACATCCAAGGGTTACCTCTCCCTGGACTTCTCCCTCTCAGTCTCCTTCGCACGTTCCTCTTATCTCCCTGGCTAAACTCTGGAGGAGAAGAAGTAAAGAGAGCAATCAAAATGCACTGAAGGTAGCAGCTTTACCACTGAGCTACAAACGCAGCTGTCCCTGAAGGATCTCCAAGACCCCACTTCTCGACCTGACCTCCTCCTCCTCCTCTTCTCTGTTGATCAGCTGTCACCAGGCTAAAGGCAAACAAGTGTCACTGCTGCCAAACATTTGGAGTTGATTCAGTCCAGTTCTGGGCATGGGCTGTGTGCTCCATAGAAGCTCTGGCTTATGTGGACACAGTAAACACATATGCTCCTGTGGCCTGGCTTGCCAGATGCCTGGTCTAGGAGCCATCTCTCCCTGCTAGAAATGCTGGCCCGACACTTTGGCAAATGTAATGCACCAGCAGTCGGCCTAGCCATTTCTGCTGAAGCCTGGCCCCGCGCGTTAAAACTTCGAAGCACTAATCAGTACTTTTAGCTTTTCCTCCAAAGCAGTCCAAGCTGTCGCCCTAGGAGCCAAGAGGCCTGAACTCTGAGCATGGGCTGAGGATTGTGGCTTCTCTGGGAAGCCTCACTGCTTTCCTGTTCCGTCTGTGAGAACTAAAGAGATGGATAGGTGTGGGGAGAAGTAGCTTGTCCACTAACAGGTAGCTCACACCCGAGAAAGGAAGGATCGCTATCAAGGCAGGACACCCTCCCTGCACATGGCTTCTGGCTTCTGGGCAGCAGGACCCCTGGTGGATCCCGAGGAAGGAGCCGTGTCTGTTAGCTTTTCGTCACTGTGATCAAAATGCCCAACAAGAACAAATCAGAGGAGGAAAGACTTCTTTGGGCTCAGCGAGTCCGAGGATTCGGTCTGTGGCCAGATGGTGCCGAAGCCCTGGGCTGGGGTGGGGCAGGAGGTCACAGAGGACGGCATGGTGGGGAAAACTGCTCAGCTCATGGAGAGAGGAAGAGACAGAGAGTCCCCAAGGCCACACCCCCAGGGACCCCTCGCCTCCAGCCAGGCGCCACCTCCCAATGGTCCATTCAGATTATTAGTTCATCAAGTGGATTCATCCTCTGACCAGGTGAGCGCCCGCGTGATCCGATCATTTGACCTGAACATTGCAGCTCTGCCCAACACATGAGCTCTGGGGACATCGTGCGGTGCACGGTGCCAGTGCTTCCCGCCCGAGAAAGCTTCTGCGCGCTCCCAGGTGGAGAGCTGAGACCTGGGCAATAGTAGTAAGGAGACTGCGTTCAGCATGGCCCTGTACCTCTCCGTGGGGTCACACCGCCTGCGATCCCTGTACTTGGGAGGCTGAGACAGGAGGATCGAAGGTTGGAAGCCAGCCTCTGAAAATCAGTGAGACTCTTTAAAAATAAAACTGGAGCTGGGTGTGGTAGTGTATGCTTGAAATCCCAGTGCTTGGGAGGCTGAGACCAGAGGATCACGGGTTCGTGGCCAGCTACTTAGTGAGGCTCTCTGCAACTTAGTGAGACCCTGTTTCAAAAATAAAGAATAAAAAATACGATTGGGGGTGGGGGTGTAGCTCAGAGGTAGAATAATCTAAATTCAATCCCAGTACTGTTTTTTTTTAAGGTACTGGGGCCTGAACCCAGAGGCATTGTACCTCTCTATTGTACCTCTGAGCTATACCCCAGCCCTATTTCTTTTTATCTTTTGAAGGGCACCAGTATGGGAGGGATTAGGAAGAGGCTGTGCTGAGGGTACTGTATTAGTTCGTTTTGCATCACTATAATGAAATACTTGAGGCAGGCTAACTTTATAAAGGAAAGAGGTTTACTTGGCTCACAGATCTGGAAGTTCAAGGGCATCTCTTTGACTCTCATGAGGTCTTCATGGCTTCATTTAGGAGCAGGAGATCACATCTCAAAGTCAGAAGCCAGAGAGCAATTCAAGGTCAACCTTGCTCTTCTAACATCTCATTCTTTAGAGAGTTCGGGGGACCCAGGAGAGCTACAGGAATCTTTCTCTAGGGAGTGTACCCATTGACTGAAGGACTCTTCCACTAGACTCCCTCTAAAGCTTCTACCAGTTTAACACTGCCACACTGGGAACCTACCCCCGCCCACCTCCACCACATAAAACGCTGGGAGGCACACACGAAAACCATCCCCGTTCCTAGCAGAATATATGGACTTCAGAGAGCAGTGAGCAAAGACCACCGAGACACGTCTTTGAAGTGCAGGAAAGCACTACAGCTGGGAAATCGCACACACACACACACACACACACACACACACACACACACACACACATGTCTTAGCTCTGTCCTTGTGACTCTATGAGATGTTGTTTATTTTGGTACTAGAGATTGAACCCAGGGGCACTCTACCTCTGAGCTACACCCTCAACTTCATTTTATTCTTTATTTTATTGAAACAGGGTCTTGCTAAGTTACTGAGACTGGCCTCAAACTTGTGGTCCTCCTGTCTCAGTCTCTCAAGTGTTGGAATTACAGGCATATGAAGCACTGTTATGAAGGGCACTGGCAGCAGCCCACTGAGACGTGGATTACCCAGCGAGCACCTTTTCCTCCCCAAACCAGCTCTGCAAGGTGGCTGGCTCCCCTCCCTGGAGTCCAGGCTTTGATCCCCACAGCTCTCTCCACAGTGCTCTGACCAGGAGCCCAGCAAATCTGCCACCTCGGTCAGTCACACTCAGAGCAGAGACCTCCTGGGACAGGGAGAGGACATGGCCGGCCATTGCCTGACAGGGAGAGGGTGCCAGGGGCGGGGTTGTGAGGGGAGCAGGTACCCCAAGATGGTGGGGCTCTCTCGGCTTTGTCTCCTCTGCTCCTTCATGGTTCTCGGGGGACAGGTGCATCCAGAAACAGCCTTCCTCCATAACGTACCAGGTGCCGTAGATATTGGGGGGAATTCTCTCTTTGGTGCTTAAAACTCACTCCTACCACACACACACCAGCGTGTCCAGGGGAAAAATAAGCCCCTTGCCATCCATCCCACAGATGTGTTTATTACAAGAAAAAAAAAAAAAAAAAAAAAAAAGAAAACTGAGCAAGTCTCCCCCACTGGTCGGAATCTTAACAAGGGGAGTCATTTCCTTAGCATTCAGAGGCAGCTTAGCCACATCCATAAACTAAATCCACAAACAGCAGAGCTAATAATAAAAAAGGATATTTATGCAAGCAATGTAGGAGAGGTAATAGTAAAGAAACGCCTTCCCCTCGTCAGCCCCGAGCTCTGTGATCCTGCATAACCAGCAGGATCATAAACTCTGAGCTCCGCAGCTGCTGGAAGCACTTCCTCCTCCGCTGTTCCCGAGGCTCCTTACAGAAAGGTGAAATGACCCGTGCGCACACACGGTGATGGGGAATAAAGAGCAAGAGGCCTTTGCTTTCAATCTGAAGCCAGGAGTGTCCCGGCATTTACGGGAAACCTTAATATCTCTCTCTCTCTCTCTCTCTCTCTCTCTCTCTCTCTCTCTCTCTCTCTCTCTCTCTCTTTCTCTCTCTCCTAGAGATTGAGGCCAGGAGCATTACCTCTGAGCTACACCCTCAGCCCCCTTTTTAATTTTTCTTTTTTTGAAACAGGATCTCGTTAAGTTGCAGAGGGCCTTGCTAAATTGCGAAGGCTGGCCTCAAACCTGTGATCCTCCTGTCTCAGTCTCCCATGTACCGGGATGGTGGACATGCGCCACCACACCTGGCTGGAAGTCACTCTTTTTGTATGTTTTTCAAGTTTTCATTTAATTAATGAACCAAAACATAGGAGCAGCTAACTGGGCGACCTCGGCTAGAAGGGCAGCTGCCTCCCAAGGACCCGGGGGGCCGGAGGTCCACTCGTGTGGGAGTCCTCAGACATCGGCAATGTTTTCTGGAACAACATCCTGGAAAAGACTCCGGCTGGGGAACGCTAGGGCGCTGGCAGAAGCGGCTGAGGAATAATATCAAGGCTTATGTCCAAATTATGCCTTTTGTTCATGAGACCGCCATGTTCCCTGAGGTCACGTCTTCGGCCCATTTCACAGATGGGGAAAGAGGTTCCCAGAATGAAAAGAGCAGCCCAGGCCCGAGGCCGAGGAGCTGTGGGCAGCGCCCTTTGCTTCATGCCCCATCTGCCTCCCAGCCTCCAGTCGGAGTCAGAGCCTAAACCTCAGACTGGAACAGAAAGGAAATCAGCCCCCCACGTCCCCAGAGACCTGGGTAACCCCGCTCTACGCTGGGAGCAGAGGGGCCCTTGGAGTAAGACCTCGGAGAAGCAGAGCTGCCATCTGCTCTTTGTGGACATTTAATATCTCAGGGCGATCTCGGCGGCGCGGAGTTTACCCCGGGCTCTGGGCTGTGTGCTTTCCTCTCTGTCTTGCAGTGAGCGAGAGCTGTTTTATCCCTGGCTGTCACTCTCTCAGCCCAGAAGAGGGTTCGACCAGCGGCAGGTCAAGCGGTGTCTATGTTCCTGGCTGAGATGGGATGGGGGGGATGGGCACGTGACGTCTCTGATCCCGGGCCCTTTGCTTCTGCGGGACGTTGGTTTCAGAGGAGAGAATTCCATTGTAGAAGGCCTCGAGTGATGGCCAGATGGGTGGTATCAGACAACTGGAAAGTGTGCTTTGCCAAAATTCGCTTTTTGGCTAAGAAGCATTCAAAGAGGTAGGAGATAAGACTTGTTTTGTCATTTTCTAGCCCTGAGGGGGAGGGGGGAGGGTAGGAGTAACATATGGAAATTAAGCCAAGTGTGGTGGCAAGCGCCTATGATCCCAGTACTTGAGAGGCTGAGACGAGAGGTTCAAAGGCCAGCCTTAGCAACTTAGCGAGGCTCTCAACAATGTACTGAGAGCCTATTTCAAAATAAAAAATAAACTAGAGCTGGGGATGTTGCCTGGGGATAGAATGTCTCCTGGGTTCAACCTCTAGTACCAAATAAGAAAAGTATGTGGATATGTGAGAAGTAATACAATTATGAAATGAAACCCAAATGCTGGTGCGGCCTCTTTCCTAAGACATCTTCAAACCACCACTTAATAATTCCAGAGTCTAAATAGTCTACACACTATTAATTTGTGTGTGGTGTGATGAGAAACAAAAATCAGAGTGTTACCTAGTAGGGCAGTGATTATCAGAATACATGAAGGGCGGCCGTAGGAAGGAAATGGAAGTTTCCAGAAGGAGTCTCGATCAGTCATACACTGTGACCTGAGGCCGTTGGTCGGTGTTTTTTTCCCTCTTCCTTTTTCAGTTTCCAAGCAGAGAGGTCAAATGCAGAGCAGGAAAGCAGACAGGATTTTCGCTGTGTTTGTTTTTTGTTTCATCTTCTTTGTTTTTTTGTTTGTTTGTTTGTTTGTTTTTGCGGTACTGGGGATTGAACTCAGGGGCATTCTACCTCCGAGCTATACCCTCAGCCCTATTTTTTATTCTTTATTTTGAAACCGAGTCTCACTAAGTTGCGGGGTGCCTCACTAGGAGGTAGCTGAGGCTGGCCGCGAACCCGGATCCTCCGGCCTCAGCCTCCCGAATGCTTTGTTTCATCTTCTGCTTGTCTCTCTCCTTCCCCCAATTTGTCACCGACCCTTTCTTCCGTGTACACTCCCTGTCTCCAGTCATTTCCATCTTCAGATGCCTGCCTTCTTCCTTGATTTACTAACATAATACAGTCCAGTTCTCCTCTAAAGCAGCACCACTCTCATTAAAAAATATATATATATCAATGTGTCCCGGAATGTTTTAATGCTGTTCCCTAAGCCCAGCAGAATTTTCCTCATCATAGGAGATGTGCAGATACGTAAGGTGATGTGCCTCCCCAGAGCACAGGTGTCTCAGGGAAGGGAGCTTCAAGACAGATTTCATTTGCCATAAAAATCACGAAACAATGACATTATTAATGGCCCTGTCTCCCTGACTGGGTTACTCTGAAGACCAGGAGCTTTGGAGCGAGCCCACTAGACACCTGCGAATCTGGCTGTCCTGGTCCATTTTGAGTTGTTGTGACAGAGTACCACAGGCTGGGTGATTTACAAAAGATAGAAATGTATTCCTCACAGCTCTGCAGACTGGGAAGCCTGCAGTTCAGTTACGGGCATCTGGTGAGGACAGAGGACATCAAATAGAGATGGGGGTGGGGGCGAGAGAGAGAGGGAGAGAGAGAGGTGAGGGGACTGGACCTTTTATCAAAAACCAATTGCCATGACTAACCCAGGCCTGCAATAATGCACAAAATCTCTTCACAAAGGTGGGGTCCTCATGACCTGTCACCTCTTAAAGGATTCCTTCCTCAAGAGGGTTGCATGGAAGTTTAAGTTTCCAACACGTGAACTTTGAGGAACCCGGGCAATCCACAGCACCAAGGCACACCGAACCCTCAAAGGAATACATCGGGGCTAAAGTGAGCTAATAAGTAAGCAGGGAGACAGAGTTGATGCGGTAATTGAGAATGAAAGCTTCTAAAAGCAAGTCTGCAGCTGCTTAAGACCCTTGGTCCTTGTCTGAAGTAAGACGTGCTGCCGCCCGCAGGAAGATCTTCCTCGGAACAGGTGTGCTGCGGGGCCAGTAGGGTGGAGAGAGCCTGAGGCCGAGAGCTGTGGCCCGAGCAGCCACGAGAGCAGGACTCGCTGGACCCTGCTCAGTTGGGCACAGAGACAGGCTTGGGACAGAGACTGAAATGCAGTGTGTTTACTTGAGATGACATCCAGAAAGCAGCTGCAAGAGTCCCGCATGGTGGAGCACACCTGTAATCCCAGTACTTGGGAGGCTGAGACAGGAAGATCCCAAATCTGAGGCCAGCCTCAGCAACTTAGTGAGACCCTGTTTCCAACTAAAAAGCAATCTCCATCAACATAGCCCCCCGCTGCCCCTTACACTCACAGCCACAATGGCTCCGTGTTCCCTTCCGTCTGATATTTCAATATAGAAGTGAGAGGCCATGAACGGGCCTAGGAGCCCGAGGCGGGAATCGGTGTTCTAGCCACACCTTCTTGTCCTGGGTCTGGAGGCCCAGATTTCCAGCTGCCAGCACCTACATTCTATGGATAAAACCATGCTATGTCCCCAGAGTGAACTTTGTCACCCACGATCGAAGGCAAGTTACCCTGAAGCCAAGACTCCTGGGATTCCTCTGCCAATGACAGGTGGTGGGACCCTCTGACCTTGCCTGGGATGGCTCCTGGAACTACAGTGCTAACTTGTTTGGTAAGAGGACCCCCTCTTGGCTCTCTCTCCTTTTTTGCCCTTCCTTCCTTCCTTCCTTCCTTCCTTCCTTCCTTCTTTCCTTCCTTCCTTCCTTCCTTCCTTCCTTCCTTCCTTCCTTCCTTCCTTCCTTCCTCCCTCCCTCCCTCTCTTCCTTCCTTCTTTCCTTCCTTCCTTCTTTCCTTCTTTCCCTCTTTCCTTCCTTCCTTCTTTGTACTGGGGATTGAACCCATGGGCATTTTCCCTCTGAGCTACACCCCCAGCCCTATTTTTTATTCTTTATTTTGAAACAGGGTCTCACTAAATTGCAGAGTGCCTCACTAGGTAGCTGAGGCTGGCCACGAACCATGGAGAAAGCCTTTCCTGAGTGAGGTTTTGAGCAAAAGTATTCTTATACAAAATACCTACAGGTCCTACAGCAAAAAAAAAAAAAAAAAAAAAAAAAAAAAAA
>PVLC010013429.1:7850-22992 GCA_004027655.1 Graphiurus murinus | reverse complement strand
GCTGAGGTTGACCATGAACCTGAGATTCTCCTGTCTCAGCCTCAAAAGAACTGAGTTTACAAGTGTGTGCCACCACGCCTGGCTCAGCAGGACTTTTCTGACAGCAATTCTCTTTCTTAGTCCACCAGTTGGAGGACTCTCTGTGCTCTTCCAGCCCCCCCGAGCATCTGTTTATATTATTGTGGTTTTTTAATTACTTTTTTGCAGTAGTGGGGATCGAACCCAGGGCCTCATGCATACGAGGCTGTCCTACGGAGCTACATTCCCAGCTGCTCTGAGCATCCTTTATAAAACTATCCTCATCATGTGGGCTCCTGTTCCTGTGTAGCCCTGTCTCCTCAGCACACCTACCCCCATCGCTTAGTGAGTGCGCCCCAGAACTGTTTGAAAAGTGAATCGACTGATGAATTATGAGTCATTCTCTAACGAAAAGGCCAATGGCTCTTACATCTGTCAGACTTGAAGGTTCGCCAGCAAGGGCAGGGACCATGTCTGCCTCGCTTGCCTCTCAGTTCCCGGTGCCCTGCAACAAGGATTTGCTGGCTGGATGAATGTGTAAGCAACAAGTGCTCAGGCACGAGGTGGGGTGGTTAAGAGCTCGGATTGGGGGCTGTGTTGTTTAGACTCAGATCCAACCTCTGTCCCTGAGTAGCTCCATGGTGAGCATTAAATAACAATGCATTAGGAGCACTTAGAACAGTCTCTGGCAAATAGAAAGCCTTACATGACAGTCTGCTGTTATCAAGAGGAATTATTTTCCTCAGTAATAAATACAGAGCCATGTGGGGCAAAAATTGCCTTTCAAGTACATTTTAAGTCCTACTTTCATTATCTGCAGAACACTGGGAGTTCAGGATATAATATCAGGCAAGCAAGTGTCTACAATCTCAATAAATGTGAAAAGCATGGTTTGATCAGCGAAAAGCTAGACCAGGGATCAGGAACTTTAGATTTCTGTCCTAATTCTGGCAAACATGTAACTTAAGCCTGACTTAGTTAAAAGATAAGTGAAAAGCAAAACTAGAAAAAAACCCTTGGGCATAAAAAGGGCAACATTGTTAATAAAGACCATGGGCATAAATGCATTATTAAAATACTAAACTATGAGCTTGGTGTGGTGGTGCACGCCTGTCTCCCTACTTGAAAGGCTGAGACAGGAGGATCTCAGATTCGAGGTCAGCCTCAGCAACTTAGTGAGGCCCTCAGCAATTTAGTGAGAGAGACCCCAACTCAAAATATATAAGTAAAGATAGATAGATGATAGATAGATAGATAGATAGATAGATAGATAGATATACAGATATATGGCTGGGGATGTAGCTTAGATATGTAATGCCACTGGGTTCAATCCCCAGTATCACCACACACACACACACACACACACACACACACATACACACACAAATACTATCCTAAGGAAACAAACCTTTCTACTTAACAAACTTTAAGCAAAAACAGACGACAGAGAAGCAATATAGTTAGCTCAGATTAATACTCTAATGGAAGAAAATAGGCAACTCTTAAGAAAGTGTAATAATTTACTTAAAAGCAGTTTTTAAAACAAAAAGAAAAATAATAACAGTAAATCTGTGACCCAGACATCATTTGCTATTAGGGAAGAATTTTGATGGGTCTTGGAATCTTCTACCAGGAATGAAAACTAATTTGAGTTCGGCTGCTCCTCTTTTTCTTGTGGCACATTTAACTCTTATCAGATGGATATATGGAAAGAGAAGCAATGTCACATGCACAGTAAATTAAGTGTCAGCCCTTTTCCTCCTTTGGGGATTTAGCAGAAGGAAAGCATCACACAGGGTCATTTCTTCAGATACTCTCCCCTGTAAGACTGTGGGAGACCTGAGTTATTAACATAGTGAAAGGGAAGAAATGTGGTCCTCTCACCTACATGCTCTTCCTGAGTTCTGTTAAACTGGACTCCAGCCTGCCCCTGCGTAATGGACTTGTTGCTAGGTAACAGCCACAGGGACCCCAGAAAGCCTTTCCTTGGGGCTGCATTTGTTTTCTGCTAAAGACCGGGCTTGTGCATTCTGGAAGCTGTGTTTCCATTACTCATTGTCTCGGTTGCTCTTCCTCCCATTTGTTTTTTGTTGTTTACAGACCCCAGTTTAACAAATGAGTTCATGCATCTCATGCCATTAAACAGCTGCGTACAATAGAGACCCCACCTTAGCAGTATTGGTTTACTCCAGCAGATAATTCAATAAAGAGCATTTGGTCACTGGTATTTGTCTCCACTTTGTACAAAGAGAAGCATTAGGACAAGCATGCAACCATATTAAGATGTTCCGCACAATAGAATGCTATTTAAAATAGAGGCTGAGTGGAGGGGGAAACGCTATTTCAAACCACAACCTTTTGGGGACAAGTGGAAACACTTGAAAATGAATAGATACTGGATGATATTAAGAAATATTGTGATATGTTAGATGTGGAAATCACACCGTGGTTACAGAAGAGAATGTCCTCATGTTTTGAAGATGATGCTGAAAGTACAAAGTGCCTTAATATGCAAACATTACTTTAAAATTATTCAGCAAAGACATGGATGAAGCAAATGATAAGATATTAACAATTATTAAATCTGGATGCTACCATAAATGGATGTTCATTGCCCTATTCGTTATATTTTTATATGTTTGAAACTTTTCATAGTAAAAGTAGTTCCTAATAAAAATAAACAAACCCACAACTGCTGTCTGCAGAGGAAAATCTTGTAAGTGGGAAGTCCATTTATTCTGCTCCTAAAAAGAAGTAAACGAATTTTTAAAAGGGGCTAGAGATGACAATCCAGGAAGGAGACTGGGGCATTGGGGAGAGAAGAGGTTTGTGACAATTAGGACTTCACAGAGTAGTGTAGCACGCTTAAAAACCCCAGTGTTAGCCGGGCATGGGGGCACACGCTTGTAATCCTAGTACTTGGGAGGCTGAGACAGGGGGATCTCAGGTTGAAGGACAGCCTCAGCAAGTAGCGAGACTCTCCTCGACCTAGCAAAACCCTGTTTCCAAATAAAAAATAAAACTGGGCTGGTGGTGTAGCTCAAAGGTAAAGGTAGAACGCCTCTGGTTTCCATCCCCAGTACTACCAAAAAAAAAAAAAAAAAAAAAAAATATCAGTCTTGAGTCACCGAAGAACAAGGACTCAGAGTGTTCCATCTGAAGTCATTTATGTTTCTAAATTATAAATTCTTTTTTTGTGTGTGTGAAACACATTTAGTAAATTGTCACATATTCAAAATAATGTGGGAGGCCAGGTGTGGTGGTGGTGCATGCTTGTAATCCCAGTACTTGGGAGGCTGAGACAGGAGGATTGCAGGTTGGCAGCCAGCCTCAGCTACTAGTGAGGCCCTCCACAACTTAGTGAGACTGTTTCAAAATAAAGAACAAAAAATAGGACTGGGGGTGTAGCTCAGAGGTAGAATGCCCCTGGGTTTAATCCCTAGTACTGCACACAAAAAAAAAAAAAGTGGGATAATATAAAATGAACCCATTGTCGGCTTCTGTCTGGTAGAAAGAGTCAAAAGGAATAGAATGGTGGACAATTCAACAGCCTATTCATTCCCATGGAAGCCAAGCCAGAGGTGATCCTGAGAATCAGGCTCCCAGGGAATTCACAGATGTCTTGGCAAGCATTTGAACTTCCCTACAAATGAAGGAATTGAACTTGAAATAATCTCACCTTTATCGAAGGGCTCAGTTTAAGGTGGGTAAATAAATTTTAGTCTTCTTCCAAACCTAATAAGATTGAAATAAAGTATAATATTATCCCACTTGTAACAAAGTAGGACACACTGATTTATTACTTAATCAGATCATAAAATAAGTGGCTATATTTACTGTGAAAGTCATCCAAAAATATTTATTGAGCATATATATACTGTGTCCCAGGTACGTATTTCTGAGCTGAAGGCTGATGTAATTACAGAGGGTTTTGTTTCGTTTTGGCTTTATGAAAGAAGGGTAAGTTCCAGGCATTGCTTGGAAGTAGAGTCAACACAATTTGCCAATGGATCAGGGTGAGGTACAGAGGAAGAGGAGGGAAATGGCAGGGAGTTATGGGGCAGGAGCATCAGGGCAGATGCAGTTGTTATTAACAGATGTAGAGGGAATGGAAGCCCCCACAGGGGGCCCCAGGGGCAAAAGGGCCTTTACTGTGGCTTCTGTAAGAAGAAACCAACAAGGCAGGGTAAAAGGCTACCCCTGGGACAATTCTGGAGGTGGTGGAGACAAAGGAGGCGGCCAATCCTCAGTGTGATTGTATCAGAATGCGAGACTATCAGAAAGTGGACTATGAGAAGGTAGGCGGGTAGGTCCTTAGTGTCTCCTGTCATGAATGGTATTAGTACCCTTCTAAAAGAGACCCAGAGCTGGGCGTGGTGGCGCACGCTTGTAATCCCAGCATTTGGGAGGCCGAGACCGGAGGATCCGGGTTCCCAGCCAGTCTCAGCTACCTAGTGAGGCTCTCTGAAACTTAGTGAGACCCTGTTTCAAAATAAAGAATAAAAAGTAGGGCTAGGGGTATAGCTTGGAGGTAGAATGCCCCTGAGTTCAATCCCCAGTACTGCAAAAATAAATAAATAAATAAATAAATAAATAAATAAATAAATAAATAAATAAATAAATAAATAAAGAGATAGCTAGTCCCTTCCATATGTAAACATATAGCGAGGGGGTGCTATGTTGGAACCAGAAGGTGGGCCTCCTCCAGACACGGAATCTAGGGGGCGCTGTGATCTTGGACTTTGTACCCGCTAAAACTACACACACACACAAAAATGTTATTTGTTATTTGTAAGTCACCCGGTGTCTGATATTTTGAGACACAGTGGTGGGGGAAGAGGAGGGCCTGAGTGCAGATGCTGGTCGTCGCCATGCCGATGTGGTGATGGGAACAGATGGACAGACGTCTCCCCCCCCCTCCCCCCCCGGAGTCTGGTCTCTCAGAGCCAGGGGGCTTCCTTGACGCCTGGTATCTGAAGCGGGCTCTGATGGTCATGACTGGGTCAGAGACAACGATCTGATTCATGCAAAGTGCAAGAGACTCCCCCATTTCTTCATTTCTAAATGAAGGACATTGAGAAAAAGAAAGAGTGGTTCATCTATAAATATAGCCACATAAACCAGAGGGGCATGATCCTGATTAAACAGCTTACACCGTCTTGGGAGCAAATGTGTGTGGTAAGCAGAAGACCTGGATGTGATGACAGTAAATATTTTGTTGTATGTGTGGAGAGGTACTGGAGATGGAACCCAAGGGCAATCTACCACTGGGCTACATCCGCAGCCCTATTTTGTTTTATATTTTGAAGCAGGGTCACACTAAGTTTCAGAGGGCCTCACTAAGTTGCCGAGGCTGGCCTCAACCCCGAAATGCCCTCTCAGCCTCTCAAGTACTGGCATTTTAAGTGTGCACCACCACGCTTAGCAACAGTAAACATTTTAATGCTTTTTCCTAAGCAGGAAGTTACTTCCCAGAGCATCTGAAAAGTAAAAGAAGGGGAAAAAAAAATCTCAGACACACAAACTGTGGGTTCAGCATTTGACTACATCAGGAAAGGCTTAATGACCTCAGTGGGAGTTGCTAAGGAAGTGGGTTAGGAGAAAAAGGCATGCACACACACACACACACACACACACACACACACACACACACACACACACCACCTCTGCAGTTAAGGCTCTTCACCTCTCGCATCCCTGACAGATCTCAGTCTTGGGAATTGTGTCCTGGCGCTGGGACGCCTTTATCCAAGCGGCTTACTCTTTTGACCTTGCAGTTGTTAAGTGCCAGTCACAGTGACACGTCTTCTGCTCTCCTCTAATAAACACGGGCAATTGACTCATCAGCTGTCAAACAGTGCCCCAAAGGCACACTTTTTTTTTTGGTCACGTTTGGAACTTAATCCTTCACATGGGTGGGGATGGCAGGTTCTGAGGCCAAGGAGGAACCATAATGGGCTCCCACTGCATCCGTCATTTGTGACACCCAGTCTGGCTGCCTTTAGAGCTGCCTGCCTTTAGAGCTGCCAGAGTTCTGCCCCTGCAGCCGGGGCCCAAGGCCTGTCCTGGGCGCCATGTCCACAGTCCTGCCACACGAGACTCCAGTCATAACACACCTTCTGAGGGTCTACAGAGCAGACTCCCCACTTCACAAATCACCCCCCACCTCTTGCAAGAACCGACATGCTTTTCAGATGCCCCAGAACATTCAGCCACTTCCCTGGGTGAGCATTTGGCATCCAGATTTGAGCTGACTCACCAGGGGCCTTATGAATCATTTCATCTTTGATTCACCCATTTGCCACCTGGGAGGCAACCACTTTCAAGCCAAAGTTTCTCACCTGGGTCATGCCCGTCTCCTGCAGAGGCAAGTCACAGTTGGCCCCCAGAACCGATCAGCAGACAGAAGTCTTTTATTTGTGCACAAGGTCCCCAGCGTTATCTTTCATGCTAGTCACAACCCTTTCCCAGCCTTCTGTCTCCATCATGAAAATGTATCATACTTAAGAAAAAGTAAGCTCCCGCATCTGGGGTCCTCTGAGGTCCTAACTGATTTAAACCACTGGCAGACTTCACTGCTTGCGCTTTCTTCCCACAGAAACAGAATGCACACTGTACACTACACTCATCTTTGGGGAAAGGGGCGATTAGTGTTTACCATAGGGAGAGCAGAACTGCTTCCTAATTCTCCTTGTCCTGGGTGTGGGTAACAGATTCATCTTTATTCAGGTGCGGAAACTCTTGATTTATGTCACTAATAAGTATGTGCTTTGTGTTGCAGCCAGTGTGAACTGCTCAGAATACATGATGTGCTGGTTGTAAATTGATAACCATATATTGTAGATC
This sequence comes from Graphiurus murinus, assembly GCA_004027655.1. Classification (NCBI taxonomy): domain Eukaryota; kingdom Metazoa; phylum Chordata; class Mammalia; order Rodentia; family Gliridae; genus Graphiurus; species Graphiurus murinus. The sequence continues at coordinate 16,128 of PVLC010013429.1, read as the reverse complement.
ATGGCACTCAGAAGGAAGAGACAGCCCTGTGAATCAAATGCATACGATATGGCCTAACCCAGCCTGAGCGGTCAGGGCATCTCAGCGTGATCCAAATCACGGCACATCATCGACGTCCATTTCTTATTTATTTCCTGTGCTGCAGATTGAACCCAGGGGTGCTTTACCACTGAGCTCCACGCCTAGCCCTTTTCATTTACTTTCATCCTTCTATCGGTGCATTGTAATTATGCATGATAGTGAGGCTCGAGGGCGATACAAACGCACATGCACACGCCACTTGGTGTGTTTGTGTGTGTCACCCTCGAGCCTCACTTCCAGATCCACCTCGCTCCCACCCTCCCGGTCCACATGAGTGAGATCGGTATGATGCCTTATGTATGGTCACAGCATCTTTCCAGCTGCTTCACCATCTCTTCTTTCCTCTCCCCACCTCCTGCTCCCAATCCTCTCCCACTATTCTGGTTCTACTCCTTATTATCATGAAGTCCCTTTACTTTCCTATTTTCTCTCTAGAAGAGGAAAGATGTGACTTTTGACTTCCTGCAACTGGCTGATCTCACTTAGTGTGGATTTTCTCTAGGCCCATTCATTTTTCCTGCAAATGACATAATTTTGTTCTTCTTTATGGCTGAGTAAAATTTCTTTTTGTGTCTGTACCACGGTTTTGTTATCCGTTCATCTGTTGACAGACATCTAGGTTGGTTCAGTAATTTGGTTATTGTGAATTGTGCGGCTATAGTATTCGGACTTTAATTCTACTTATTTCTTTCTTTCTTTCTTTCCTTATTTATTTATTTATTTACTTGTTTGGGGACAGGGTCTCACTAAGTTGCCCAGCCTGGTCGCAAACTTGGAATTCTCCTGCTTCAGCCTCCTGAGTAGCTGGGATTGCAAGCACGTGCCACCATGTCTAGCTGAGCATCCATTTCTGGATTTCACTAAGAATCCGACATAATCATAAAAATAATAAGAAGAATACAACATACCTTAATCACACGGGGCTTTGGGGACCACTTGAGATCCAAACCATAACAAAACCTGACCTTACAAATGGAAAACTGACACACTTTCACCCTGCCTTGTGGGGAAAAAGAAGGTTCCAAGGCCCTAATAAGTGAACTTTGAATACAACATAAAAAAACATTGAATCTATACAAAAGTGCACAAGATCTCTTCACAGAGAAAGGGTCCCTTTCACATCAAGGTCAACAGGAGGCCCAGCAGAGCCCAAGCACATGGAGGGCTTTGCTCTTCACCCCGTCTCCTTCCTTAGGTAATCAAGATCTCAAAGAAATATGTGGCGCTCAGGCTTCAGTTTGGTTAATCACTTAATTGGGCTGCTCTTCAGAAAGCCTTTGTGATAGTCCTTGAAACTGAACACAATTAATGGAAATTCACAAGCAACATTAATGAGGTTGAAATGTCTTTGCATCTATCTTGGGATGTGTAGGTCCCAGGAGCTGTATTTTTAGTCCGTGGGGAAGGTAATCAGGTTTGCACAATGACGGATCTGAGATGTGCTGACATGGGGCTCCAAGGCAAGGGTTATCCTTGGAGTGACGACGCCCTCAAAATCTGCATGACTGTTAGTCTCCTTGGGAGTGATTTCTAATGCTGTGTCAATAATTGCTTTCTCCAGAAAATGTGGGACCTTGACAACTGGTTGTCATTTTACATTGTGCGGCACGGGAGATGCTTCCACCTTCTCCAGCGCTCTGAATCGTGACATTAAATAGGACAAGAAAATAAAATCATGGCATTCCACCAGGACTGTCGGCTGAGACAGAAAACCTGATTAGCAGCAAATTTGGCACCTGAGACTTCTGCAAATGGAGTGAATTGCCAAAGGCGTGTCTCACTGAGAGAACATTGCCTTTTCGTTCAGTTTTAGCGGAAAATATGTGTTACTCGATATGGTGCATTAATTGTTTTCTTAGGAAGCTGCAGTCTAAATATAATTTCTAGTATGTGCACTTGTAAGAGGCATTTCATGTTGCTGGATCTATACATCATAGCCAACTATTTTATTAAGTGCTTTAACTTTTAAAGAAACAGTGCCATATTTACAAATTATCTATACTAACAAAAACGGTATAGGACATGCTTAGATGAACGACTGCCAGAATGATTCTGAAGGTGTTGACATAGTTTCAATTTTGGTAAGAAAAATCTCAGCATTGTGAGGAGTGTTATGCCAATAACCAATTCCTATAGATGAAAATCTATGCCTGTATACAACAATTCAACTATCAAGATGGAAGTCTGGGGTATGATGAGACAGCTCAGGAAAGCAGGGATTTTAAGTGGAAAGTTCTGGAAGAAATAAAAAAAGGCCAGCCAGTCCATTTCTTCTGCTTATCACCACAGCAACTAGCTCTCAAAGCTTTACGCTTGCCACTTCCTTAGGAAGTTGACATAGGAAACCAAGGCGATCGCCACATCTGGTAAAGGGCAGGGAGAGAGTGAGATGCGGCTAAGTACTCAACACTGAATGGATACATTTGACAAAGCATTTCTGTCATTATTTTTTCAGTGGACACAATTTTCAACCTGCAATCCCCCTGCAGAGCCCACGACAGGGGACAATTGGGGACACACAGATCGTCACTGGATTTTCTGCTTCCCACTCTAAAAGGAAGAGCATCATGTACGAGGGTTAAGGAAAAAGTCTTTGCTTCTCAAAGGCGTTGCTAAACAATGGGTTATTCTTGTCTACTTAATACCAATAAGACATAAAAGGGCATTACTGAAAAATATCTAAAGCTTGGGAAATTGCTCATGGCATATTGTTAAATTTACAAAGTGGTAGCTAAGAAGTAAGAACCGTTATAAGCCCTCTTAGTAAATGCACTCTTACTCACAAAAAGAAAATGACAAACAAATTAAAAACATAATATTAAGAGCTGAGTACTGGGAAGTAGAGATAAATTTTTATTTTGCCTTTGCTTCTCAGTATTTTCTTATTTTATTGATTTGAAATAATTTTAAAGTTACAGGAAATTGTAAAAATAACGCAGAGAGGTCCCTACCTCCCAGTCACCCATTTCCCCTAATGGTGACGTTGACAGTAACGTAATTATAGGATGATACCCAAAGAGGGAAATTAGCACTGGCACAACCCACAGACCTTATTCAGATCTCTCGAGTTCTATATGTTGTGTGTGTGTGTTTGTGTGTGTGTGTGTGTGTGTGTGTGTATGTGTGTGTGTGCTCGTGTGTATGTGTATGCATACACTCGTGCATAGTTATGAGAAATTTTATTTATCTTGTGATGATTTGTGCAACTAGTAAAACGATCCCCTCCCCACAAAGATCCCTCCAATCTGTTATCTTTATAAAGTGTTCCTTCTTGTTGCTGAGTAATATTCCACGGTATGGCTACACCACAGCTCGACCACTCATCAATTTTAGGACATTTGGATTATTCCTAAATACTGAGTATTGCCAATGAAGGTATTCTGAACATCCGTGTACACATTGTGGTGTAGATGTAAGTTTTCATTTCTCCTGGATAAATTGCTCAGCAGGGTGATTGCTGGTTCATATGGTAAGTGTATTTCTTTAACAATGGTTAAAGAACTTGCCAGACCATTTTGCAGTGTGTGAGAGATTGGCTTCCATGTGTCCTCGAAGCATTTGGTCTCTCACTGTTTTGATTTTAGCTCGTATAGTAAGTGTATAGTGATATCCCATCATGGTTTTGTGTTTTCCTAATGTTCATGATGTTAAATATATTTTCACGGGTTTGTTTGTGAAACGGGTATTTTCTTAGGTGGAGGCCTCATCATATCTTTTTTCCATTTTCTAACCAGACTATTTGATTGTTTCATGTGAAATCTTGAGGTTCTTTGGTATTCTATATAGTGTGTCCTGTGTAAAAGAGCGCCTTCCAAATGTTTTCTCCTGCTCCCTAGCTTGTATTTTACCCACAAGAAAGTTTTACACTAGTACAAGTCTTAATGTTGATGAAATCCAATTGATTTATTTCTCTTTCTTTTTATGAATTATGCTTTTGCTATCATATCCAAGAATTCTTTTTTTTTTTTCGTTTGTGGTACTGGGGATTGAACCCAGGGGCATTCTACCTCCAAGCTACACCCCAGCCCTATTTTTAATTCTTTATTTTGAAACAGGGTCTCACTAAGTTGCGGAGGGCCTCACTAAGTAGCTGAACCTGCGATCCTCCTGCCTCGGCTTCCCAAGTACTGGGATTACAAGCATACACCACCACATCCAGCTCAAGAACTCTTTGCCAAGCTCTATGTCACAAACATTTTCTATGTTATCTTCTAAAGATTTTACAGTTTAACATTTTACACTTAAATCCATTATCCATTTTTTATTTAAATTTTGTTTAAGGTTTAAGCAGAGATTTTTTTTCACTTCTTTGGATATCCATTGCTCCAGCATCATTTATGAAAGGACAGTTCTGCCTCCAATGAAATGCTTTTGCACCTTTTTCACAATCCGTTGGCTCCGTGTGAGTCTCGTCCTGGGTTCTCTGTTGTTCTCTGGTGATCCCCATGTTTATCCCTCCACCAATAGCACACCGCGGCAACTGATGTGGCTGCACCCTAAGATTTATAATCAGGGAGAGCGTTTCCTATTCTGTCTTCTTTTGCAAAATTATTTTGTTATTCAATTTATTGTCCTTATATGTTTTAAAATAAATTATCCTGCATCTATAAAAAACATTGCTGGGATTTTAATATGAATTACATTAAGCTTAGAGATTATTTTGGGAGAAATAATTATATCTTTACTATGTGGAGATTTCCTATCTATAAATATGGTATATATCCTCATTTATCTAGATCTTTGATTTCTTTATTTGTTTCTTCTCTCTCCTCTCTTCTCCTCCTCCTCCTACTCCTCCTCCTCCCCCTTCTTCTTCTTCCTCTCTCTCTCTCTCTCTTGTAGTACTGGAAATTGAACCCAGGGGAATTCTATCTATCTCTGAGATATACCCCCAACACTCTTTTATTTTTATTTTGAAACAGGGTTTCACTAAGTTGCTGAGGGTCTTGTTAAATTGTTGAGGCTGGCCTTGAACCTGTAATCCTCCTGTCTCAGACTCCCAAGTACTGAGATTACAAGTGTGTGCTACCATGCACGATTAGATCTTTGATTTCTTTTATTGGCATTTTGTAGTTTTCAACATAGAAGTTCTATACATTTTCGTAGATCTGGGTCTAATTCCTTCTTTCTTTTTTTCTTCCTCCACTACAAATGGAATTGTTTTTCATTTCAATTTCCACATGTTCATCGTTCATATATAGAAGTGCAATCAACTTCGTATGTTTTCCTGTTTCCTGTGACCTGGCTGAATTCAGGTTTTCGTTCTAGGTTCCTGTTTTGTTGGCTTAGATAGACTCCGTGGGGGTTTTATGCCGGCTGTACTGTCGTCTGCTCACAGGGACAGCTTTATTTCTTCCACTTCAATTCTATGTCTTTTGTTTCCTCTTCCCGTCGGATGTGCCAGCCAGGGCTTCCAGGGTTTCCAGCATTACACTGGGTGACAGTGGCAAGAGCAGACATTGTTACTTGGCCCCAATTTCAGAGAGGAAGCATTCAGACTTTTACCATTAAGTATCATGCTAGCTGGAGGTTGCTTTTGTTTTGTTTTGTTTTGTTTTTTGGTTAATAATCTTTACCAAGTTGAAGCTCTCATCTATTCCTAATTTTCCTAGAGTTTTTGTTTGTTTTTGCAGTACTGGAGATTGAACTCAGGGGCATTTTACCTCCGAGCTATCCCCCCTAGCCCTGTTTTTTATTCTTTATTTTGAAACAGGGCCTCACTAGGTAGCTGAGACTGGCCGTGAACCTGGATCCTCCGGTCTCAGCCTCCCAAATGCTGGGATTACAAGCATGTGCCTCCACGCCCGGCTCTCTGAGAGTTTTTATGAGTGTGCTAAATCTTGTCAAATTCTTTTTCTGTCTCAATTGATTTGATTATGTGATTTTTGTTAATATTGTAGACTATTACAGATTGATTTTCAAATATTGAAATAGTCTCATATTCCTAAAATAAATCCCACTCAATCATGCTATGTAATTATTTTTATGTATGGTTGAATTCTAATTTCTTATATATTGCTGAGGGTTTTTTTTTTAAATCTATGTTCATGAAAGTATTGATCTGTAGTTTTGTAGTTTTCTTTTTATACAATTTTTGTCAGGTTTTGACATCGGGGTAATCTGGCCCCTTAAGATAAGGTTGGGAATTGTTCTCTTATCTGAAAAATATTGTTTAGAATTGGCATTAATTCTTTTTTAACTATTTGATAACATTTTCCAGGAAAGCCATCTTTCTTGAGCATTTTCAACTATAATTGAACCTCCTTATGTTTACAAGTATATTCAATAGTTACAGGGATATTCAAATAATCTATTTCATATTGGCTGAAGTTTGGCAGCCTGTGCTTGGAATGAACTGACCCACTTTATCTCAGCTGCTGAAGTTATACTTGTGGAATGTTCACTATTCTTTTACTGTCTGGAGAGACTATAATACTAATCCCTATTTCATTTCTGATATGATAGTTTGTTTCTTCTCTTTGTTGTTTATTCTTAAGTTCACACATAAAATTGTATATATTAATCCTGTACAATATGATATTTTAAAATATGTATACATCGTGCAATAGCTAAACCAAACAAATTAGCATGTGCATTAATTCACATATTTATCATTTTTATTAGTGACAACACTTAAAATCTCCCTTAGTGGTATTCAAAGATCCATTGTTATTAACTGCAGTCATCGGATTGCATAATAAGTCTCTTGAACTTATTGTTATCTATCTGAAATCCCTATATCTCTGTGTGTGCATGTGTGTATGTGTGTGTGTGTGTGTGTGTGTGTGTGTGTGTCTGTGTGTGTGTGTTTATATGTGCCCACTACTACAGATTGACTCAGGGGCACTCTACCTTTAAGCTATACCTCCAGCCCTTCATATTTAATTTTTTTATTTTGAACCAGGGCCTCATTAACATGCTGAGGATCTCACTATGTTGCTGAAGCTGGCCTCAAGCCAGCGATTCTCCTGTCTCAGCCTCCCAAGTACTGGGATTACAGTCGTGTGCCAATGTGCCCAGCCATAAATTCAGCTTGTGTTTGTGTGTGTGTGTGTGTGTGTGTGTGTGTGTGTGTGTGTGTGTGTATCATGCGAGATTTTCCTTTCTGTGCCCAACTTACTTCACTTAACATAACATTCTTCACGTTTGCCTATACTGTCTCAAATGGCAAGATTTCCTTTTCGTAGAGCTACACAGTCTTCCATTGTGTGTATAGACTGCATTTTCTTTATCCATTTATTTGTTGATGAACAGGAAACCTGATTCCACATCTGGGCACCTGTGAGTAATGCTGCTGTTAACACAGGAGCATGCATATCTCTCTGACATACTGACTTCATTTCCTTTGGATCTGGACCTAGAAGGAGTTGCTGGATGATGGAATTGTTTTATTTTTACTTTTTTAGGCGCCTCCACGTGGTGTTCCATACTGAGTGGCATTCCCACCAACAGTGTGCAAAGTGCTCCCTTTCTCCAGATCCTGGCCAAGACTTGCATCTTTCACGTTTGATACCAGGTATTCTAAGGTGTGGGCTGGCACCCTGATACGGCACTGAGGTTTAGATGCGCATTTCCCCGGTGATTAATGATGGTGAGCAGCTTTTCACACACCTGTTGGCCATTTGGATATCTTCTTTTGAGAAATGGCTTTTCAGGTTCTTTGCCCATTTGCTGAATTGGGTTGTTTTCTTGATATTGAGTTGTCCAAGTTCCTGATATGTTTTGGAAATGAACCCTTAATCAGGAGTGTGGTTGACAAATATTTTCTCCTATTCTAGAGGCGGTCTCTCCACTCTGTTCTTTTTTCAGTTTGGTGCAATACCATTTGTCTGTTTTGGCTTTTGTTTCTGTCTTTTTTTATTTGCCAATACAGCTAGAGGTGTGTCAATTTTATTGATCTTTTCAAAGAACTGGCTTTCTATTTTATTGATTTTTCTCTATTTTTTTCCATTTTCCATTTCATTGATTTCTGTTCTTATCTTGATCCTCGCTGATATGTTTTTTTTTTTTTTTTTTTTTTGCGGTACTAGGGATTGAACTCAGGGGCATTCTACCTCCGAGCTACACCCCCAGCCCTATTTTTTATTCTTTATTTTGAAACCGAGTCTCACTAAGTTGCGGAGTGCCTCACTAGGTAGCTGAGGCTGGCCGCGAACCCGGATCCTCCGGTCTCAGCCTCCCAAATGCTGGGATTACA
>PVLC010013428.1:0-41765 GCA_004027655.1 Graphiurus murinus | reverse complement strand
GGATTGAACTCAGGGGCATTCTACCTCCGAGCTATACCCCCAGCCCTATTTTTTATTCTTTATTTTGAAACCGAGTCTCACTAAGTTGCGGAGTGCCTCACTAGGTAGCTGAGGCTGGCCGCGAACCCGGATCCTCCGGTCTCAGCCTCCCGAATGCTGGGATTACAAGCATGCGCCACCACGCCCGGCTAAGAAAGGTTTTCTTAATGGAGATAAAAACTTAATGAGCATGAAATCATTAAAGGAGAGGAATGAGAAATGATTTAAAAATTCTAATCTCAGGTCTATTATGATTAGCTTGAAAATCTCAAGGATACTGTAGAAAGTCATATTAAAGATGCCACATAAGCCAACTTTGCTTATTTACTTGAATCATATCTTATGTAAAATGACTATGTGTCTAAAATATGTTTAAAATTTTTGCTAAGTTATTTGGAAAAAATACAAATATTTCAAAATGTGCCCAAAGTATTTTGTCTACACATTTATTTTTACATCTCCTTTTCATGATACACCTTTTTCCCCCTTGAGGTGAACAATAAAAATAATTATGAAATTTTTAACATTTCTGGATAATTAATTTAAAAACCTTGATCTTTGGTTTTAAAAAGAAATAAAATTATAACTGAACATAAATTTATAAAATGGCGAATTAGAGTGGCAGTAATAGTGATTTATACCATTCTGTTTAATCTCAGTAACCCAAAACAGTTTATCAACAATTAAGCATCATTACTTGGAGATTTTCTTTCAGGATGAGAAACACTTCTAAGGGAAAAGAATTGATAGTGCAAAACAAATCAGGACTAAAAGTGAGAGCAAACAACTTGTCTTTTGATCAATTGGCATAGTGGTTCCCATATTTTATGTTGTTTTTTAGAAATCTCATTTTCATTTAGCATATCTTCACAGAATTTGATGATTTACTTTCATTCTGGAGTCAATGCCTCGATTTTTTTTTTTTTTTTTTTTTTTTGTGGTTCTGGGGTTTGAACTCAGGGACATTCTACCTCCAAGCTATACCCCCAGCCCTATTTTTTATTCTTTACTTTTGAAACAGAGTCTCACTAAGTTGTAGAATGTCTTACTAGATAGCTGAGGCTGGTCATGAACCCAGATCCTCTAGTATCAGCTTCCCAAATGCTGGGATTACAAGCGTACGCCACCACGCCCGGCTGCCTTGATTCTTGAATTATGCTACACTCTCTGAAAAGCAAAGGTTGTGAGTATTCATGTGTTTACATGAGGGAATAAGTTCATCTAACATTCTTCCTATAATCCAATGTACATTTCTATATGGGTAGATAATAAACACTGTCCTACAAACTAAAACCCAGATGAAGACTTGGCCTCAGGAAGAATTATGCTGAGCAGATCTTCCCAGATCTTTTCTCTCCTCCTCAGACTGGACCACAGCCAGCCTGTGAGCTGCCAGTCAAGAGGGAGAACACCTGCAGAGGGAAAATGTGACATATGGCACACTGGGCAACTTGCCAGCTGCCTTTGGGATTCTAAATATGTCTAGTTTCATGAAATGCAAGCAATTGCTGTTTTAGAGTTTGAGGGGGTGTCAGAGAGAAGTAACAACAAGAAAAGCAAACCTCAGAAAGGCAGTATCTTCTTTTAGCTGCATTTGTGACAAATGACTGACTTGCTGTCCACTCTGCACACTGAAGTGGGGGGAGATCATAATAAGTATAAACACATACGAATCCTAAAAGACAGGCTTGATTTTAAAAAGAGCCTTTCTAATTACACCACTGATGGAACATCTATTCAGGGTGGAAATGATGGCTTGAAAGAAACTTTATCTGGGAAATTAGGAAGGTCTGTCCCCACCAGAGAGTTACACCAGTGTAACTTATATTGGGCTCCCTAGATGGAGAACACAGGCCAAGTGGTTTTGTGAGTGATTTATTGAAGAGACAAGCCTGTCAGGAACTGAAGGAAGGGTGAGACAGTAGGCAAAGGAATTAAGCCAGGATGGGGTTAAGTAAAAACTAACCTCAGTGTGGTTGCCTGGGGAGCTCAAGAGTGTGAACAGAAAGCACCACAGAGTTATTTCATCTCAAGGAAAAGAGGATGGACTTTTGTGCCCCTGTATTAGTCAGCTGCCAGTCAGAGGCTACCCTTAAAGGGAAGAAAAGGTATAATCACTCAGGCAAGGTAATTGTCCTTCAGCAAAGGTCATTCTCCAGTGAAAAGTAGAGCTGTGAGCCATTAGCAGGCAGCACTCATGGAAGGGGAGGTGTGGGTGGGTGCACCATCACAGATTGGGTAGGGCACCAACATCTGCTACCACAGTGGCATACCCTAGACTGCGAAGTCAACCACTCAGTCCTTGAGCCTATATCCTTTCTAAAAGAGCTATCTTCATAAGTAATGGCTCTTATTAACACTCAGAAATGCTTGGGAGTGGAGTGTCATATGTCATATATCTAGAAGTTTTAAAATGCCAACTTCCCATTATACACAGAAATATCCTCCTTGGAAATATTTTCATGAACACACAGGATTCCTTACCAGCTCCTAAAGCCCCATTCTCTTTCTGATATACAGTGTCTAATAATATTTCCTTTTCCTTCTCCTTCTGTACCCATGAGACTCCCCATGTCCTATCCTTATTGTTTTTCTCTTCAATGATGGCTACTGCTTTATAGAAGGAAGCACAAGTGAAAAAAAACAAACATCTTCCCAGGAGAAACCTCCTTTCTATACAAGTGAACTCCATAAAATTAACCATGTCTGACCTCTGGATTCTGAATTGCCAATTATATTGTATGCAATACTAGCTTTTTGTGTGAGTAGCCCGTGACTATAATTTAAAGAGCAATGAGATTAAAATACTCTTTTGATTATTCAGTCTGCAATCTGAACCATCATTCATTCATTCATTTATCAACTTTCAGGTCTTGCTATGTATTAGGCACAGTATGGAGCACTAGAGACAGATGCACTAGACAGTGGTCCTATACTCTGGGGATTTACAGTTTATTGTAGGGGTCATGCACAATAAGAAGAGCATTCCAGGCAGAGAGGGCAGCATAAGCAAAGACTAAGGCGAGAAGTACCCAGGGGAGTTGAAGGCCTGCAAGTAATTTTGTATGAATGGAACCCAGGATAAGGGAAAGTGAAGGATAACGCAGAAAAGACAATGATGGACCTTGAATGCCACATAAATGCTTTATCCTAGGACCAAAGGCTTGAAGGTAGAATGTGACTTGACAAGTTTGGCATTTTAGGAAGAACATTCTTTCTAAAGCAGTCAGTATGGTAGGTGGATTTGAGGAAATGAGTCTGGGGGCATAGAATTCAATCAAGATTATGGTAATAGTCTGAGTGAGAAATGACAGGTCCATTAACTAAGGAGGAGCAGTGGGACAGAAAGTGAAGTACAGGTTTCGGTTGGTAAGGAACATCCTTCTTCCTAAAAGGGTGAAATGTGTGTGATAGACTAGTCCAGCATTTAATAAGTGAGGGCCCAGCAAAGCTAAGTGACCTGCTTGACAGTGGCAGAAATGAGACTGCAATGCTGGTCTCCTTGCTTCATCCCAGGATTCCCCACAAGTGGTTCCCATAAAGACCAGTGTTAGTGTTTTATTTCATGAATAGTTGAGTCTTACACTTTGCTAAATAAATCAGATATCCTCCCCAAGCCACTCTAGTTTAAATGTCAGTTACAAATATCTACTGATATAAATTCCTGATTTTACCCATGTGTTATATGAGATGTCATTGCCAATAGCTTATTTGCATAGCAAATGCAGGTTTTATGTCTGGCCCTGTTCTAGCCATAATTTCTGCTTTGGGACACGTGTAGAACAAAGGTAGGATATGTTCCATAATTTGCTATTTTTTTCAGACACTTGACTTTCTAATGAAGTGATTCAAAGTAGCATACAATGGAGAGCTGTACAAAGAAGCAGCTCTGAACTAGGCAATTGGGCATAAATAAGTAATGTTCAAGATGCACAATTACATATCCTTGAAATATTCTGAGAATAGTCCACTCCAATTGTACAGGCAAAGTTGTTTGTTCTCTTTTCTATTCCAAATGTATTTTCTATTCTGTGGAAGGGATTTCCTCTATGATTTTTCCTCTGTAGTTGAGCAGAGCTGTCTGCAACACAGGTGTTAACTTGAGTATCATTCTACTTTCTGCCTTGGAAATCAGGGGGTGTTATTTATCTGGACTCTGATATGCACCAAGTACTGCGCTAGATGATTTGCATGTGTAACTTCATTTAATCTTCATGACAACTTTGTGAGGTAAAATAATTACTCTTACAGTTAAGGAGAGAGTGTCAGGTTAAATGATTAATCACAGGTCATATAGAACTAGGATTCACACTGGGATCTTTCTCCAATGCCTTGATTTATCTATTATGAAATTCTTTCTTCTCTCTATACTTGTATGCACCTTCTCTCTATACTTGTTTGTATACTTGGAAGCATGAGATATCCATGATGCAATGCTTCCAAATGTTTGATCTGATATAAAAATGTGATGAGGACATATTGTTTAAACATGATAACCTTCATCCTAAAGTTTCAGTGTTTTTTAAAAATAATAAAATCTATTTTACCCTCACACACAAATTGGAAGAACAAATGAGATGATTAATAATAAAGTTCTAGAAAAGAATAAACTGCTTCCAAACCAGGAAGTATTAATATATGTACGATAGTCAGTAACTATATGTATTAGCATTTCATTGGTATAATAAAAAACTTGAGGCTGGATAACTTTATAAATAAAAGAGTTTTATTTAGCTCACAATTCTGAGGATTCAGAGGCAAGACACTGGCATTGGCTCAGCTCTGGAGATGACTTCATGGTAGATAACAGGAAAGCATGTGAAAGAAGATATTGCATAGCAACACAGGAAGCAAGAGAGGCTGGGGCCCCACAATTTGTTTTGAGGTCTTGCCTTCAAATGGCCTTGAGGATCTCCAACAAGTCTCCACCTCAGATGTTGCACCAGCATCCATTTGGTAGAAGTCAAAGGACTGACCATATTTCTCTGTTGGGGTATTTATTGTGAACAGAAGAGGAAGAAGTGCTCTAAGTATCCCTTCAACATCTCATGGTAGTCCAGAATGTGGTTAAAAAATTAGCAAGACTAAGAGCTTCTATTGGATCTCTGAAAATGGCCCTTAGAGAGTTAAGTGCCAGAAGAAAACAGTAATTCCTTTGTAAAAATTGTTAGCGTTATATGTTAGTGCTTACTGTGAAGGGTAATCAAATTCTTAAGGATACATGATGACTAGATTTGAGCAATCTGATCTCACCTTTTCCTCCTCTCTCAAGAGAAGGGTCTCTATGGGATGGGAGAGTTCTTCAGACATGAAGTCCCTTCCCACTATGTAAGCCAGAACCAACAGTTGACCCAGCCTCAGCTAACTCCAGCATACCACAGACTCCAGTAAAGGATAGGTTTTTCTGAGGAGTGGCTACACTGCAATACACCAAGTGATGTGTGTGCCTGTATGTTTGTATCACTTTGACTCACTATGATATAGAATTATAATGCACCAATAAAGGTATTTTTTAAAAAGAAACAAAGGGAAACCTCTCACTACAGCACACATGTGACCAGTCATTTTGCACAGCTCTTGTAAAAACGATTTGACCAGATTATTGCCCTCTCAGTTGTGTTCTGTTACCACCCACCCTCAGTTAGAGCTCATTGCCTTCACAGGACATTCCTGTTACACTCGGGCACTTTATTTGTTCATCAGACCTAATCATTGAGAGCTAAATGTGCAGCAACATATCAATGAGTGCCTGAAACTTTTTAAGGTCTTTTATTGGTAGTCTTTAAGTATCCATCTAAACTTCCCTAAGAGAGTGATTTCAGATGTAGCAACAAAATGCCAAGAGTGTACTTGTAAGTATCACTTAAAGCACATCAAATCCCTGTTCCTTGGGATCTTTACTCCTGAGTGATATAAAAACAAGTAAAAGGATGGACCACTGGCCAAAGATGCATCAAGGTGAGCTGAAGTGCCTTATTTGTTCCCCACCCCACCTTGCCATCACTTTTCCTCTGGAGGACTCTATGCCTAAGTGTTTCTATGTTCAAGTGAGTGGCACAGGGGAGAGAAGAGGAGAAAGGACTAAAGAAGTAAACACCAAAGGGACTAAGAGCCCCAGAGGATCTGATCTTGGCTCCCACTCAATCAGGGACTAGGGCTTTTAGAAATCCCTGGTGACCAAAGCCCCAGAAACCAGGAGACCATAGGTCTTCCTTTCCAAGAAATCTTGTGGAAATAGGAAAACAGTTCTGAGCCAATCAGTTATACTAAGACAATGGAGACCCATAAAAAGATTCCTATGAAATTATCAATCTAATAAAAGTAATTTTTAACTTGTAGAGACTTTTATAATGTTATTACTTTAAAAGTGTTATCTTTTTATTATAAAAAAAATTCAAGGATAGAAACAGAAAGATTAAAAAACACAATGCACTCACATTTAACATTGTTGTGCTTATTCTAATCTTTTCTCCATGTGAAATGCTTTGGGTATTTCAGTAAATATTCCCCCTGGGAAGGATCAGCCCTTATTTCTTTTCACAAGCTTTTTGTGTCTGGATAGCTTTCCCTTCCTACTATCACTTCAGTTTTTCTTTTCATTCTAAATACTTTTATTGGTACATTTTAGACTCACATAATAGTGGAGCTCACAATGATAGTGACGTACATGCACAGAGCACTTGGTGAGTATTCCCCATCTCCCTCCCAAGTCCCCTTGCTTCCCCATACCAGATACTGAGATTGGCATTGGTATTCTCACATATGCGCATCACATCATTGGAAGTGTTTCTTTCATCAATTCTCCTTCTCCTCCCACCCTCAGAACCACCTCCTTTGCTCCACTGAAGTTTCTCTGCCATTATCTAAAGTCCCTTTTACATCCCAATTACTCCCTAGCTTCTGCATATGAGAGAAAACATATGAGCCGGGCGTGGTGGTGCACGCTTGTAATCCCAGCATTTGGGAGGCTGAGACCAGAGGATCCAGGTTCGGGGCCAGCCTCAGTTGTCTAGTGAGGCCCTCCACAACTTAGTGAGACTCGGTTTCAAAATAGAGAAAACATATGATCCTTCATTTTCTGTGACTGGCTGATCTCATTTAACATAATGTTCTCCACTCCAGTTTTTCTAAGCTCAGCAAGCACAGACTCAAGGCATGTTACACCTGGGCAAGAACAAAAAAAAAATTCTAAAATAGACTAGATCAGTAACAATATTTTTAAGAGTTTTCCTAAAGAGGCTAAATAATTGCTAACAACAAAAACATTGTTGAGTTTCATATTACTTAATTAGAGAAAGAATAGAAAACATTCACCATCTTCTAGCCATAAGGTCTAGACAAGCATTTTCTAAAATGGTTTTGAGAAAAAGTAGTATGTCTTAATTTGTTACTATTACATTTGGAAATACAGGTTTAAGTAAAGTTAAATGGTTTCCTTTATTGTACAACTTCTTAGAGCTTTTGCAGACTATAAGTAACCAAAAAGGAATTTTAAGTATGCATAGTTCACAAACATACTTGGCCAGAAAATCCATTCTACAAGACATGATTTTTTAAAACATATTTTTAATTTTTTATAATAATTGGTACATTGCAATCATACATCTTTGTTAGGTACAAGCTGATAAAGGCATATATGCATACATTTCTCATTTAACCCCTTCCCCAATTCCTACCCCACTCCCTCGCCCTCCCTCCTTCTCAAGTTTAGTTTAGTGATTGACCTTGATATATTTGTGAAAATATATCATGTGCATTAGGGTGTCCCCCCCCCCCACCACTCCGTCCATCCCCTTCAGTTAAGTCAACTTCTTTGCTTATTGAGGGTTTCTTCTTTTTCATCTGGAGACACTCTTATGCCCCAACTTCTCCCTAGCATCTGCATATTAGGAAGAACATGTGCTTTTTTACTCTTTGTGTCTGACTAATCTCACTTAACATAATGTTTCCCAGTTCCATCCATTTCCCAGCAAATAACATGATTTTGTTCTTTATGGCTGAGTAAAATTCCATTGTGTACATATCCCATAGTTTTGTAATCCATTCATCTGTCGATGGACATCTTGGCTGTTTCCATAGTTTGGCAATTGTAAATTGTGTAGCTAGCTATAAACATAGATACACGTGCATCGGTCTAATAGTTTGGTTTCCATTCTTTTGGGTAGATACCCAGAAGTGGTATTGCTGGATCATATGGTAGGTTCATTCCCATTCATCTGAGGGTCCTCTATATTGTTTTCCAAAGTGGTTGCAGTAATTTACAATCCCACCAACAATGTATTAGGGTTCCCACTTCTCCACACCCTCATCAGCATTTGTTATTGTTCGTGTTTTTTATGACTGTCATTCTGATTGGAGTTAGGTGAAATCTCAAGGTAGTTTTGATTTGCATCTCTCTGATTGCTAATGATGTTGAACATTTCCTCATACAGTTATTGGCCACTTGTATTTCTTCTTTTGTGAAGTATCTATTTAGATCCTTTTCCCATTTTTTGATTGGGTTATTTGTTTTCTTAGCTGTGATTTTCTTGAGTTCTCTGTATATCCTAGATATTAGACCTCTATCAGAAGAGTAGCTGGCAAAAATTTTCTCCCACTCTGTGAGCTCTCTGTTGAGGTTCATGATAGTTTCCTTTGCTGCACAGAAGCTCTTTAGTTTAATGCAATCCCATGTATTGATCTTCCTTTGAGTTGCTTGTGCTTTTGGGGTCTTGATGAGAAAGTTTTTACCTGTGCTATGTGTTGAAGTGTTGGTCCTATACCCTCTTCAAGTAGCTGTAAGGTCTCTGGCTTGACTTCCAGGTCTTTGATCCACCTTGAGTTGACTCTTGCGTAGGGTGAGAAAGTGGGGTTTATTTCCATTTTCCTGCATATGGTTAACCAGTTTTGCCAACACCATTTGTTAAAGAGGCTATCTTTTTTCAGTGTATATTTTGGCTCCTTTGTAAAAAATCAATTGACTCTAAGCACGTAGGTCTGTTTCTAAGACTTCTATTCTGCTCCGTTGGTCTACGTGTCTGTCTTTATGCCAATACCAAGCTGGTTTTTATTACTGTGGCTTTGTAGTAGAGTTTGAAGGCAGGTATTGTAATACCTCCTGCATGGTTCTTGTTGCTAAGAACTACTTTGGCTATTCTGGGCTTTTGTTGTTCCAAATGAATTTAAGGACTGATTTTTCTATGTCTGTGAGGAGTGACCTTGGTAATTTCATGGGTATTGCATTGAATCTGTAGATCACTTTTGGGAGGATGGTAATTTTGATGATATTTATTCTGACTATCCAAGAGCATGGAAGATCTTCCCTTCTTCTAAGGTCTTCAACAATTTCTTTTTTCAACTTTTTATAATTTTCCTAATAGAGGTCTTTTACCTCTTTTGATAGTTTTATCCCTAAGTATTTTATTTTGGGGGGTGTTATTGTGAGTGGAATTGTTTTCTGGATTTCTTTTTCAGTGGATTTATGGTTGCCATACAGAAAAGCTTTTGATTTTTTAAGATTGATTTTGTATCCAGACAGTTTGCTGAATTTGTTGATCAGTTCTATAATTTTTTGGCTGACATTGGGTCTCTTAAGTATAGTATGTCATTTGCAAAAAGGGATAGCTTTAGTTCTTCTTTCCCTATTTTTACCCCTTTGATTTCCATTTCCTTCTCTTGGCTTATTGCTCTGGCTAGAGTCTCAAGTACTATATTGAACAGAAGAGGAGATAATGGACGTCCTTGTCTTGTTACTGTTTTTAGTGGGAACTCTTGGAATTTTTCTCCATTTAACATGATGTTGGCTGTGGGCCTATTATATATTGCCTCTATGATGTTATGTTCCTTTTATTCCAATTTTCTGAAGTGCTTTTAGCATGAGTGGGGGTTGAAACTTATCAAATGCTTTTTCAGCATCAATTGAGATGATCATGTGATTTTTGTCTCTGATTCTGTTTATGTGGTGAATTACATGGATTGTTTTTCATATGTTGAACCAGCCTTGCATCCCTGGGATGAACCCGACTTGGTCATGGTATATAATTTTCTTGATGTGGTTTTGAATGCGCATTGCTAGTATTTTGTTTAGCAGTTTTGCATCTAAGTTCATCAATGATATATGCCTATAGTTTTCTTTTCTTGAGCTAACTTTCTTTGGCTTTGTTATTAATGTGATGTTGGCTTCATAGAATGTGTTTGGGAAGATTCTGTTTCTTTCTATTTCATGGAATAGTTTGAGTAGTATTAGGATTCGCTCTTCTATAAATGTTTTATAAAATTCACTTGGAAAAACCATCTGGCCCTGGGCTTTTGTTTGATAGTAAACTCTTTATTGCTGTTTCTATCTCTTTGATTACTATTGGTTGGATTCAGATTTCTATATCTTCTTGACTCAATTTAGGAAGGTTATATGTGACTAGAAATTTGTCAAATTCTCCTAGGTTTTCCAATTTGTCGGAGTATAGTTTTTCAAAATAGTTTCCGAGATCCTCTGTATTTCCATACTGTCTTTGGTAATATCACCTTTTTCATATCTTATTTTGGTAATTTGGGTTGATTCTCTCTTTCTTTTGGTTAGGTTGGCCAATGATTTATCGATCTTGTTTATTTTTTCAAGGAACCAGCTTTTCGTTTTGTTGATTTTCTGTATTTTTTTAATTCTCTACTTCATTAATTTCTGCTCTGATTTTTAATAATTTCCTGTCTTCTACTACCTTTGGGGTTAGACTGTTCTCGTTTTTCAAGTGCTTTGAGCCGTGTCATTAGGTTATTTATTTGGTGATTTTCTGTTCTTATGTGGGCGCTCAGTGCTATAAATTTTCCTCTTAGTACTGCCTTCAAAGTGTCCCAGAAGTTTTGATATGTTGTGGCTCTGTTTTCATTGGTTTCTAGGAATTTTTTAATTTCTCTGCTTACTTCTTCTATCACCCAATCCCCATTCTGCAGTGTGGTGTTCAGTTTCCATGTATTTACATGGTTACTCTGGGTCTTCTTAGAGTTGATTTCTAGTTTCACTCCACTGTGGTCTGAAAAGGTGCAGGGAATTATGTTACTTTTTTTTTTTTTAATTTGCCAGTGCTTTCTTTGTGGCCCAGAGTGTGGTCTCTTTTGGAGAAGGTTCCATGTGTAGCTGAGAAAAATGTGAATTCAGCTGTAGTTGAGTGAAAGAGTCTATATGTGTCTAATAGGTCCATTTGGTTGATGGTATTTTTTAGGTCTGAGGTGTCTTTACTGACCTTTCATTTAGAAGATCGGTCTAGTGATGTGAGAGGAGTATTGAAGTCTCCCAGTATTAGTGTATTGGGATCTATGTATGTCTTTATATCATGCAGAGTTTGTTTTATGAAAGTGGCTGCACCTATGTTTGGGGAATAGATGTTGATAATTGTTATTTCCTCTTGCTGGATTGTTTCTTTCACTAGTAAAAAAAAGCCCTGCTTTATCTCTTCTGATAAGCTTAGGCTTGAAGTCTAATTTATCTGATATCATGGTTGCTACTTCTGCTTGTCTCCAAGTTCCATTGGCATGAATTACCTTACTCCAGCCCTTCATCTTTAGTTTGTGGGAATCTTTACTTGTAAGGTGTGTTTCTTGCAGGCAGCATATAGATGCATTCTGGGATTTGATCCATTTTGCCACCTTGTGCCTTTTTATTGGGGAGTTGAGACCCTTTATATATAGTGTGATTATTGAGAGATAATTTTCAATTCCTAACATTTTGAGTTTTGACTTCTGTTTTTGGTGATGTTTATTCTTCTTTGCTTAATTGTTTGCTTCCTGGAACTTATTGTTTCTCTGGTTCTGATGTTTACTTGTTAGTTCTTCTTTGCAGTTAATCTATTTGAGTATTTTCTCTCAGTTTCTGTTTGTCACGGAAGATTTTTATATCCCCGCCAATTTTGGGAGAGAGTTTTGCTGGGTATGAGAATCTTGACTGCAAGTTATTTTCTTTCAGAGTTTGGAATATGTTTCTCCAGCTCCTCTTGGCTTTCATGACTTGGTTTCGGAGGTCTGGAATGATTCTAATTGGTTTGCCTCTAAGTGTCACTTGGCCTTTTACTTTTGTTGCCTTTAGAACTCTCCCCTTATCCTCTACATTAGTCAACTTGATTATTATGTGGCGTAGTGAACGTCTTCTTTGGTCTCATCTCGAGGGAGTTGTATATGTTTCTTGTACCTGTGTGTCAACTTCTTTTTCTATGTTTGGAATATTCTCTGATATTACTTCTTTGAAAAGATTATTTATTCCATAAGTTTCAACTTCTAATCCCTCTTCTATGCCTATTATTCTTAGGTTAGCTCTTTTAAAATTGGCCCAGCCGGGCGTGGTGGCGCACGCTTGTAATCCCAGCATTCGGGAGGCTGAGACCGGAGGATCCGGGTTCGCGGCCAGCCTCAGCTACCTAGTGAGGCACTCCGCAACTTAGTGAGACTCAGTTTCAAAATAAAGAATAAAAATAGGGCTGGGGTTATAGCTCGGAGGTAGAATGCCCCTGAGTTCAATCCCCAGTACCGCAAAAAAAAAAAAAAAAAAAAAAATTGGCCCAGATCTCATTGATGTCCAATTCATACTGTCGAATTTTTTTTCTAAATTATGTCCTATGTATTCATTTTTGGATTTCATCTTCACTTTTATATTTCATTTTGGTCATCTTCTAAGGGTGAAATTCTATTTTCCATGTGGTCTAATCTACTGTTTATAGTTTGTATTGATGCCTTCACTTCAGTTATTGCATCTTTCACTTCCTTCGATGCTTCTCTTTGGTTCCTGTTCAGGGTGTCAGATTCTTTGTTTATTTGTTCCTTTATTTCTTTCCAACTCTCCCTCCATTCTTTCTGAAAATGCTGTATTGTTTCTAGTATTAAATATGTGAATTGTTCTTCTGGTAATCTCTGCCATTCTGGCTTGTTGAGATCTGTTGTTGAGGGGTTGTGGTGACTCATTGTTTCTTTGCTATTTTTCCTTCCCATGGTTCCTCTGTTCTTAAATTTATATCTGTGCTGCTCTTGAAAGTTTTCTGCAGTGGGGGTTTAGAGGTGTCTGCTGGTATATACAGGGACAGGTTGTGTTTGGTGATAAAGGTTGGGTGAGAGGTCACAGTGATGAATGCAAGAATAGGGTAAAATAGAGGGCATGGTCCAATGGAATAAGAGGTTGAGTGTGTTGAGGTGATATATTGTAAAGATTAGAGATGGTAGATATGTCAGGGGATTCTGGTAATCAATATAGAGTTCTAAGTGTGGTAGTATGAGATGGTCTTGTTATGAGACAGGGAAAAAAGGAAAAAGAAAAGAGAAGAGAAAAAGTGTTGAGGAAAAAATATATAGATGGGAGAGAGGGAGAGAAGCTTGTAAAAGGGATAAGGAGGAAATTCAACAAACTCAGCAAAAAATAACAAAGCAACAAATCATCCAAACAAACATAAATAAATCAAGGCAATAAAAAACGAAAACAGAGTAAAAACAATAAAACACACACACACACACACACACACACACACACACACACACAAAAGCCCCCAAAACAACAACAAGAAACAAAAACAAAAACTCTGGTAGTTTGTAAGTACAGAGCTTAAATTTTTGAGTGTGTCTCTGGCATTCTTATTTACTCTGTCAATGCAGGCAGGGGGTTCCACTGATTCCTCTCCCACTGCAAGTTTGTGTCTCTGAGCTCTCCACAGGGCCTGTCTGCATCTCTCTCTCTGCCTTTGCTGGTGGCAGGAGTGCAATGTATATGCTGGGCATTTTCCAGGGTGCCTGGAAGTTCTCTATGCCCTGCGTGCGCTGGGTCCATACCATACTTCTGCTCTATTCAATCGTTTGAAGGGCGGGTAACTGAGTCTGTGCTTTGTATAGTGGCTCCCTCACTCCGGGGGTACAATTTAACTTACAGATCCCTGCTGCTCTGGTTCCAGTGGGAGGGGTGATCTGGGGTGTCCCAGATGTTCTTGATCACTGTTGATCCTGCAGGGATATGCCGCCTCATTAGGGTGTGGAATTCTGTAGTTGCTTACTCCACTTCTGGTTGTTGGGTGCACAGGAGGTTGTTGGAGGTCTTGGTGCTAATAGGTGCTGTTCTTGGTGGCTGGCAAGATAGCGGCTGACAAGTTGGTGGCTGGCAAGATGGCGGCTGGCAAGATGGCAACTGGCAAGATAAAGGTTGTCAAAATGGCGGCTGCCGGTTCACAGCACATACCCTGGTGCGCCCGCGTATGTATGCTGGCTCCTTTGTTCTCCCTTGGTTCTGTTCAGATGCTTTTGTTGCTTTATTCACTTTTTTTTTTGCTGCTTTTCTTTTCTTTCCTTCCGTCAAGAAGCTGCATTTGCAGCAGTTTTGATTCAAGCTCTGCATTGCCGTTGATCACTGCTTCGGCTCTGGAGGGAAAGGTGAGCTGGGGTGGTCCTGCGGGGGCTTATGCTGGTCGTCCCATGTGGTTCATTCACTGTGGAAGGTGTGGGGATCCACCGCCTGTTAAGATGTGGAGTTCTGGAGTCACTTACTCCCCGCCTGGTCGCTGGGTACCTGCCGGGTGGCTGGCTTAATGGCTGCCGCGCGGTCGAGTTCCTTTGCTGTCCCTGGTCGGCATTCTGGAGTCTCTTTAGTTGTAGTTAAAATTTCGTTGTTTGTTTGCTTTTTTTTCTTCCATCAAGAAGCTGCTTTTATGGCAGATTTGATTCGAGCTCACAGTGCCTGAGGAGAGGTGTTTCATTCAGATGCCATCTTGGGCTCCCCTCATCTTAAAATATATATATATATTTTAATATATATATTTTTAATTTATATATATATATTTTTTTGTGGTACTGGGGATTGAACTCAGGGGCATTCTACCTCCGAGCTATACCCCTAGACCTATTTTTTAATTCTTTATTTTGAAACTGAGTCTCACTAAGTTGCAGAGTGCCTCACTAGGTAGCTGAGGCTGGCCGCGAACCTGGATCCTCCGGTCTCAGCCTCCCGAATGCTGGGATTACAAGCGTGTGCCACCACGCCCGGCTTAAAATATATTTTTAATTGTGATAAAAAACACAATATAAAATTTATCATTTAACCATATCAAGTGTACACTCCAGTGGTGTATTAGTTAAGTATATTATATATTTTATTGTTGTGCAGCAGTTCCCCAGAATTTGTCATCTTGTAACTCTGAAACTCTATATCCACTAAATAATAGCTCCCCAATTTCCCTCTCTCCCAGCTCCTAGCAACCACATTTTTATTTTGTACGATATGGCTTTTAATATATGAAAGAACCAGAGTGTGCAAGTAATATGTCCAGGAATTCTGCTTTTGTTAAAAGATTGCAATCACCAGGAAAGAAATAAGAGATAGTTAGCAAAAAATATTCAGTGTTTTTTTTTTTTTTATGATAATGGGGTCACATCTTTGTGAGTCTTCATCTGCACAATTACTTCCATGTGTGCCTATTACTAACCAGAGAATAAAAACTGGAAAATAATGAGTATATGTTATTAGAAACAATGGCTTTACAACCTATACTAAGAATTCAATGATAGTAATCAGCTGACAGAAGGGTATTTTTATATAATGAAGAATTCTCAAAGAAGAACATCATTAAACTGATCATATTTTTTCTCCTTATCTGAAAAATCTGCAATGGCCTAAAACATGACATGTTAGCTTTTTTGCAATTTTAATAATTTTCAGTCTTTTTTCCTCACTATCCAGTGTTTCAGCCATTCTACTATTCCCCAGTATACTTTACAATATTTTTACACCCCTGAGCTTTTATCTCTTTCATGATTTTGTCTTGGAATATGATTCCTCTATGGAGGAATGGTTTTCTTGTGCTGTTGCAAACTTGGGTAGACGCAGGAGGTTTTGGATCCATTCATATGACCATATGTGTTCTCTGTCTTGGGATATTTTGCTGTTCCATGATAGTGGCAGGTTTTAGGGCAGAATGATGTGTTTGTGGGTTAGCAGTGCTCATTGATCACATAAAAATTAACTTTCCTTCTGGAACAGAGTATACATATGTGTATACCTAGACAGAAGAAGGAAAATATGTGTGTCATACTCTGAGGATTG
This sequence comes from Graphiurus murinus, assembly GCA_004027655.1. Taxonomy (NCBI): domain Eukaryota; kingdom Metazoa; phylum Chordata; class Mammalia; order Rodentia; family Gliridae; genus Graphiurus; species Graphiurus murinus. The sequence continues at coordinate 25,693 of PVLC010013428.1, read as the reverse complement.
TGAGGAAAACCAGACCTCCATTTCTGCTGTGCACTGGTAGGGTGCATACTCTCACCAGGATCTCCTATAAAAGAACTGTAAAGATCCCAAAACATTCTATCACTTTTTTTTTTTTTGGTACTGGAGATGGAACCCAGGGGCATTCTACCTCCAAGTTACACCCCCAGCTCTATTTTTTATTCTTTATTTTGAAACAGGGTCTCACTAAGTTGCAGAGGGCCTCACTAAGTAGCTGAGGCTGGCCGTGAACCCGGATCCTCTGGTCTCAACCTCCCAAGTACTGGGATTACAAGCATGTGCCACCACACCTGACTACTCTATCACTATTGAAGTGGCTGGCATTTTCCCTTGAACCTGTCTCCTCCCACTTTCCTAAGTAAACCTCTGTCTTTTTCTCTGAAAAAAAAAAAATTCCCCAAATAGATATTTTATTTTTTACATTTGTAATTTCTTGTAGTGAAGAGGAATATCAAAGGACATTTTTCAGAACAATGCCTTCATATGCTATCTGTCACTCAGTTTTTTTGTTGTTATTGTTGTTTTGTTTTGGGGTACTGGGGATTGAACCCAGGGAAATTCTACCTCCGAGCTCTACTCCCAGCCCTGTTTTTTATTCTTTATTTTGAAACAGGGCTTCACTAAGTTGCAGAGGGCATCACTAAGTAGCTGAGGCTGGCTGAGAACTTGTGATCTTCCTGTCTCAGCCTCCCAAGTACCAGGATTACAAGCGTGCGCCACCACACCTGGCTCAAACTTAGTTTCTAAAACAAATTTATTCTGTTATTTATTTAATGATTGCTGTGTGCCAGACACTATTCTAACTGCTTTCTATGATGTCTTATCTAATTCCTATAACAACCCCATGATATAGAAACTGTTCTCTTCCAATTATCACAGTCAAGAAAAACAAGGCAAAGAGTAGTTACAAAACTTGCCCAAGGCCACAGAGTAAAAAAGGAATTTAAAGCCAGATTGTTCTGACTCAGCTTAAGTTGTCTACCACAACTCATAGGTAGATGGGCACAAAGTCAGCATTAAATAAATACTAGTCTTCTTGGCAAACAGTGGAGGCAAGTCATGAGATGGAGTGATGATTATAAGAACCAGGTATAATTGTATTAAAATTCTCATGATGTTCGGCTACTTTCTAGAGTAGATACAAGTAAAACATTGAGGGTATTTAGGTGTTCTACTGAGAAGTCCAACTGGGAAGAATCTGTGTAAAGAAAATCTTTATTATCATTAAGAGAAAAATTTAGAAAGGGCAACCATAAATTGCACAGCAAAACATTTTAACGAGCTGTAAAACTTACATTTGAAAGAAACATTTATTCCCTACAGAGTTCTGGTAGTTGTTCTCACCATGAACAATATGTTGGTAGGATTTACATTTCATAGAATATGTCATTTTAATTCTGAACTATTTGTTTAAAAATAGTTCTCCATTTCATTACCTCCAGTTTCATAAAGGATAAAGCCTTAACTTCATTAAAATCAGGGCTATTTCAAATTTGGAATATTTTCTTAGTTTATTGTTAATATTTGTAACCAGTCTCCTGGAGAGTCTAATGAAGGAGATTTCTGCAATGTCACATCAAATTTTATTCTGATCAGGTTTGAAATTTTCAATCACAAATTGGATTATAACATTTTGCAATGAAATTACATTTTTAAACAAGACAGTGTCATTTTAAAAAGGACTGTGTTAAATTAAAACAGACTTAAGGGGTAATAACCATATTTAATGCTACTGATTCAGATATGCCAAATGTACAGAAAAATACTGAGTCAATTGAAAAACATGAATATAGACTCAGTTTCTCAGTTTTAGATGAGATAAAATTTTACTTAAATGAAAATTATTGTTTCAGAACACAGGTTACATAATAGTAGGTATAAAAGGATAACACTTTGACTAATTAAAATGGATATTTGCAAATAGTTATGTATATGAGTGCATACAAAAGGACCTAGAATAATATTCAGGAGAATGCTACAGTAGTGATCACTCGGTAGTAAGAATGTGATGTTTTTACTTTTGTTGCTTTTATTCTTAATATTCTATAAAACACATCTAGTATTTAGAGGTTATTAAAAAGAGAATAAAATACACTTTGAGGACAGTACTTCATATCCTCTATTTGACAGAAAGTGAGGCTGGATTCCTAAAAATGCAAATTCTCTCCACTTCTCATTTTTGAAATAAAATTTCCGGGCGTGGTGACGCACGCTTGTAATCCCAGCATTTGGGAGGCTGTGACAGGAGGATCCGGGTTAGCGGCCAGCCTCAGCTACCTAGTGAGGCACTCGTAACTTAGTGAGACTCGGTTTCAAAATAAAGAATAAAAAATAGGGCTTGGGGGTATAGCTCAGAGGTAGAATGCCCCTGAGTTCAATTCCCAGTACTGCAAAAAAAAAAAAAAAAAAAAAACAACCCCAAAAACCCATATATATATATATATATAAAATTTATCAGTGGTAGAAGGATGATAAATATATCATCAATAAATGATAAATATATATATGCTCAATCATGGTAAGATAGGATATATTTACTAACTCTGAGTAATGAATATATATATATATATATATATATATATATTTTTTTTTTTTTTTTTTTTTTTCAGGAACAAAAGGCAGGAATTTATTCAGGAAAGTAAGGGACTTGGGAAAACAAGTAAGCAGACATCTTCCTGGCCACGCGAGCAAGAGGGCAAGAAAGAGCTCGAGGAAGGAGCTTTCTTTTTATAAGCTTTTCAGAGGGGTGGGCACAGAAGTAGTCTAGACCTCCTCCTTCTTCAGGTATAGGTGGGCAATAGGTGGGCATTCCAAGTTGGATCCTCCTCTTCCTCAGGTTTCAAGATGGATTTGACCTTGGCTGTGAATCTCAGGTGTCCTTGGCCCTGAATCTCAGGTGGAGGCAGGGCTTTAGGGGATTAGGGTATGGAATCTCCTAGTAATGAATATTTTATATTAAGTTAAATATTTCATCAAAGTATTCATAATCTAACTTCAGTATAAAATTCCTCAATTACAACATTTAGATACATTGGTTAATATAATTTAAAATACAGGAAGTATTAAATGTGAAAATGCATTATGCATCTTTCTGACTTTATTAACTAAAATAAAATATAGTCAGGAATAATGGGGTACAGAGCAGTTAAGTAATTTTCCAAGACCATATACTAGAGAACCTTTTATCTGAGCTTTGCTAAGTTTTCTATAAATTATCTACAGTAATTGTCAGTGCCACAGATTTTGAAGTCATTGTACTGGGTTTGAATCCTGGCCTTGCAATATATGAACTAAGCCAAGTAACCAAAACATGTTTCCTCATGTGTAACGTAAGAGTAATAACATCTCCCTAATATTGGAGATGAGCCTTAGGTAAATAATGTATATCAGAACTGTGGCTGGCACACTATAAACACATAGTCACATTTATGGAAGAAGAGAAGAAAGAAAAGACAACAAAAAGGAAGCTATATTTCTTTGTTTCAACAGGGACAATAAATTGTCACATTCTCATCTCACAATTGAGTATTGTTATCATTGCCAAAAATATTTATTAAGAATATTCCATGGGCTGCTTTGAACTGAGTTGCAAATATGGTTCCTGACTTCTAAAGTCAGATCAAGCTGGGTGCAGTGACATATGCTGTAATCACAGTACTTGGGAGACTAAGACAGGATTGCAGGTTTAACGACAGCTTCAGCCACTTAGCAAGATCCTCAGCAACTTAGTGAAACCCTGTTTCAAAAATTTAAAAAAATATGCTGGGCGTGGTGGCACAGGCTTGTAATCCCAGCATTTGGGAGGCTGAGATCAGAGTATTCAGGTTCACGGCCAGCCTCAGCTACTTAGTGAGGCACTCTGCAACATAGTGAGACCCTGTTTCAAAATAAAGAATAAAAAATAGGGCTGGGGGGGTGGATATAGCTCGGAGGTAGAGTGCCACTGAGTTCAATCCCCAGTACTGCAATAAATAAATAAATAAATAAATAAAAATAAAAGAGCTAGGGGTGTAGCTCAGAGGTAGAATGCCCCTGAGTTCAATACCCAGTGCTCCCCTCCCTACTAAATCAATACTAAAATCTGAGACCATTAGTACAAACACAGAAAATATATTAAAAGCAAATGAGTAAATTCTATGAAAAGAAATACTTAGCAGGAAAATTCATGAGAAATGCAATTTTTCAGCTAGTTACCTCAGTCACATGGCCACCCATTGTATTATATTTATATCAAGTTTTAAGAGTTAGCTACCTGATAAGTAAGATTAAGGATAGTTCAATAGTCAACTTACTTTAGGAGAAAACTTTCATTAAGAGGAAAAATAAACAAAGTACAGTTTAAAATCATTACAAATTAAAATCTACAGGAAGTAGACACCAAATGAGTCCTTGACCAGTACTTTAAAGCCACACTCTAAGGTAAACTGATTTCATGGGTCATTTACACAAAATGTGGTAGGGGGTTAAAAAGAGTCTATCCTTTTTCTACTTACATGAAATATACCACCAATGATCTGGGAATAAAACAAAAGTCTGCTTTTAGGGCTGGGGGTGTAGTTCATTGGTACAGTGCTTGCCTAGCATGAGCAAGACTCTGGGTTTGACCCCCCCCCCCCAAATGTGAGCCTTTAGCTTCCATTAGTGACAATGATTTTCTGTTTCTAAACAGCCCTTGTGATAATCTGCAGCAGCCATCTCATAAATACATCAGTGAGCTCTGAAACTATCAGTACTCACTTTATTTACTCCAGTGACAGGTACTGGATCAAAATATCCATATGTCCACAGGGCAAAGTTTTGATGTCAGCTTGTTAAATTGGAGCCTCCTATGGAATGAATGGCACTAGAGCTAAGTAAATCAAACTCTTCCCTGGGAAGCACCTCAGTGGCTAAAGGGAGAAAATGTTTTCACAAGTCCTTTGTACTTTGGGAAAATTTGTCGTTCTCCATGGAAACTGCTCTGTGCTAAAACATGTCTATACAACTCTCAGTCTGAGAGCAGATCTTCATGTCCTTGCTCTGACTCACAAGGCTGCAAGTGATGAATATGTTTTTATGGATTTCTGTAGCCCCAGGTGTTTTTTCCCCTTTGTTTCTGAAAACTTTAGGAGGATATGGCAACATCAATTTGGCCTCCCTAGCTGAAGCCACTGGCTATTGGAGGCACTCACTTCCATTCTTACCCCATTCTTTTGGAGGACAAGGAGTTAAGAATGGCATTTCTAGGCTGCCTGACAAATAGGACTGTACATATTTTGTTTATATATTATTTTTATTTGTATATGAGTGTCAATAAGACACTCTTGTGTAAATTTTAACTAGAAAGATAAGTAGTTAGAACCTCAGTATTACATATTCCACTGTCTAGTCACCAGCTTCAATTGAGGAGAGGGGGAGGGAGGAAAGTAGTAATTTCCTGACTTCTGGGTTGCAGCTATAGCAGTTTGATCCGAAATAGATAATTCAGATTATTTCTGCTCTTATAGAATTTTCAGTGTTTTAATAAGAATTTGATTCTATATGTATGTTAATTTTTTCTATTTAAAATATCTAGAGTGCACTTAAAACTGACAGATACATATTTTCTGAGTTAGAGCTGGATAAATATTTAACTCACACTAATAGCATCATAGGAAGGCACAAACCCTAAACAGTAAAAAAAAATTCATGGATCAGCCTAGATGGTGAAGGACATGGAGAACAATGTGGAAAGAGAAAGAGGGAGGAAGCAGGATGAAGGAGAGGAGAAAAGAAATCAAATGACTTGATGTCCAAGTTAATAATTTGCTTGATACAAATCCTCAATTACTGCCAACTCTTGTTTTCAGTATGTCTCTTCCCAAACACAGACCTGTCCAAATGTATCTAATTTTTTGATTGGACAAGGAAAAATCAATCCAAAAAAGATTATTAAATTGGATATGCATCTATATACAGTTTGCCAAATAACAGAATATGGCCTATTTGTCAGGAAACACAGTCTAATATAAAGATAATAAAATAGATTAATCCCCCCAGTCAATTTGCCACTGTTTTCCTGAACAGAGATAAGCTGAACAGAGATAAACTGCACTTCACAGAACTTTACAGTATACAAACTACATTTACACCACATCCCATTTCCTCTTCAATATACTTTGGAAAATAGATGAGTGGGAGTTATTATTACTCCTGCTTTACAGTTGAAGAAACTAACATTTAAGGAGGTCCCATGTTATTAAGTTGCAGATGTAAGTTAAACTAAACCTTTCTTCACTCCTTTTCATTATTCAGTACTGCCCTTCTTGTCAACTGTCCCATCAACCATGGGCTGCTCCCCACCCATTTTTTATATTCAATCTTACTGACACCACAAGAGAACAATAAACTCAAAGTCACTCTCCTTGCATTGCCTTAGGGCCAACTATAGGAACTACTATTGGACTTCATAGATGCAAGGAAAGGAATAAAAAACATTTTTAAAGAGAAAGTGTTGAGAAAGAGAGGCAACAATGTGAAGCTAAAGAGGAAACTAATATTAATAGGGGAGTTGACCAACAAAGAATCATTAGGATAAGTTTATTCCTAGCAGTAATGAATATATTGGAAAGATGTTGGTGGTTGTGGCAGGAAGAAGAATTAAAGATTTAGAAATGTGGTTCTTTTTGTGTGTGTGTGTATATGTGTGTGGTACTGGGGATTGAACTTAGGGGTATTCTACCTCCGAGCTACACCCCCAGCCCTATTTTTTATTCTTTATTTTTTTAAACAGGGTTTCACTAAGTTGCAGAATGCCTCACTAGGTAGCTGAGGCTGGCTGCGAACCTGGATCCTCAGGTCTCAGCCTCCCAAATGCTGGGATTACAAGTGTGCGCCACCATGCCTGGCTGAGAAATGTGGTTCTTAAGAAAGAAAAAAATGGAAATCAAAACCAAAATATTTACTACAGATGGCTGGGCAAATGCTATGTTGTTGGGATATGTGGAATCCTACAGCACAATTTTATTTGGTTATCATCAAAAGATTTCAACTCCTGCTAAAATCTCATTTAATCCATAGGCAGGGATTGTAGCTAGGTCAAACACTCAATTCTACTTATCCATAAAGTCTTGGTCCAGTTGGCTTTTATTTATCAGGTAGGTTTGGTGGAAATATCGACATGGCTGTGTCTGAATAAGGCTAACAACAAAATGGGAACTGAACTAGATGCAATATTTGAAAATATGATGGTCACTTTTTAGCAGTGGAAGAGTAGATTATTCTCAAATTACCTAGAAATTTTTAGAACTAGCATAAATGTACACAGTTGTCTGAAGCGTGGTAACACAGTTTACTTATTTTTCTTGTTTACAGTTTGGACATTTCCTGAGGAAGGGCAAAGATTGACGTATTGCTTAAAAATATATTTACATGATGAATTTTCACAGTTTGTCCTTTCAATTTAGATATATTCCTAGCCTCTAGGAGGTTACCAAAACATACCCATGTAGGTATGTCTCTTATTTAGGTCCTATATTTTATATTTTATAGAACTGAAATAAGAAACATACCTACAGGAGCCAGTAATATTAGTTTATCTTTCCCTTAGACATTGTCAACATCAATAGTTAAAGAGATGTAAATTTTCAGATAATGTAAATTATTAGTAAAATTGTTATGATGAAAATTTTTGCAAATCTGTTCAAGTAATAAAGATATATATATTTTTAAATTAAGGCTAACACTGCCCTGGAAAATCATATGCAAAAAAGGAGTATACCTCTTTCAAAGGTTAGATTTCATTATAAATCCAGGACCAAAAAGGCAAGTATAAAGCCCTCTAGTTACTTATTTCCTCCTTAGTACCTGTTATTAAGAGACTCTTCTCTTTCAGCTTGTTTTCCAGGCTATTCCTTGAGGGATGTTTGATGCAGCTAGAAACAAGATGAAGAAAAGCTAGACAGAAAAAGACTTTGGTTCCACATCCTCCATAGCAGAACATTAAATAAAGTATACTTTGGACTGTCAATAGTGGCATTTTGTGCCATGGATTTTTATATCCCTTTACTGATATTTCTGCCCACTCCATCTTGTTATGTTAGCTCCAAAGAAGACTCGGTGAAGTCCAATGCCCAAGGCTACAATTTCATTTTGGGTTTAAATATATTATTTCAGGTAAATTCATCATGGGCACATTAGTAGGTAATGAGTGGTACTTAAGTGTGGGGTTGAATACATTGCTTTAGGAATGCATCAGAAAACAGGGACTATCTCAGGTATTTCTTTTTCTTTCTTTTTTTTTGGTACTGGGGATTGAACCCAGGGGCATTCTACCTCTGAGCTACATCCCCACTCCCATTTTTTACTCTTTATTTTGAAACAAGGTCTCACTAAGTTGCAGAGGGCCTCACTAATTGGCTGAGGCTGGCCACGAACCCGGATCCTCCAGTCTCAGCCTCCCAAGTACTGGGATTACAAGGATGGGCCACCACACCCAGCTACCTCAGGTATTTCAAAAAGAAGAATTTAATAGAGTAACTAGATGCATGAATTTTGGAAGTACTTAAGAAGCCAAAGAGAACAAAGTGAAGTCACTCAAGGACCAGTAACTGTAAGAAAACACCATTATTCTCAGCCAGAGGAGCAGAAGCACTATGTAGAGGCCATGTGGGATGCTTCAAATCTTGACTCTATGTCACAAACTTGGCTATATGAGCTACACCCCAGGAGCCTGCTACTAAAGGCTCTGATCCCCAGACCATTCCCATTCTCTGTAGCCAATGCCAACAACTCTGTTAGTGCTATTATATTGTTAGAAATCTTCCAGAAACTGGATGCCTTCCATCTCCTCACCTCCCAATCCTCCAAAAGTGCCTCTCATTAGCAGAATCTAATGGAAAGCCAATTGACAGCAAGATTTGAGAAATACAGTCTGAGAGTGTTGGGAACAAGCAGAGTATAGAACAATTTTTTTTACAAGGTCTTAGGCAACATCTGCTATTTAGTTGGTGTTTACATATTGGGATATACTTTGAAACCATGGGGGTAATCTCACTAATGTTATGTGGTTATGTGTCTTCTTTGTTTTAATTTCTTAATGATAATTTTTAAAAGTCACATACCAGTAATCCTCTATCTATGCATTTTCCTCTCCTACTCTTTAAACTTACAAGTAAACCTAAAGTTCTAAAGGTGAATAGTTACTAGAGAGGGTGAGCCCAAGATGGTGTCTGAGTGAAACACCTCTCTTCAGGCACTGTGAGCTCAAATCGAATCTGCCATAAAAGCAGCTTCTTGACAGAAGAAAAAAAGCAACAAAAAAGCGAACCAAGCAACGAAAATTGAACTACAGCTGAAGAGACCCCAGAAAGCTGACCAGGGAGAGCAAAGGAACCCGTCCACATAGCAGCAAGACAGCTGCCTGGTGGTGCGGGGGTCTACTAACGCAGAGATATCTAACGACCCCCTGCATACCCAGGGACCATAGGTGTAGTAAGCGACTCCAGAACTCCACATCCTAACCAGGCGGCATATCCCCACACCTTCGACAGTGACCGGAACCTGTGGTACGACCAGCTTAAGCCCGCGGTGGGACCACCCCAGCTCATCTCTCCCTCCAGAGCTGGAGCAGCAATCAACTGCACTGCAGAGTTTGAATCATAACTGCCGCAAAAGCAGCTTCTTGACAGAAGGAAAGAAAAGCAAAGCAGAAAAAAAGAGAGAAGAGATAAAGCAGGGCTTTTTTTACTAGTGAAAGAAACAATCCAGCAAGAGGAAATAACAATTATCAACATCTATTCCCCAAACATAGGTGCAGCCACTTTCATAAAACAAACTATGCATGATATAAAGACACACATAGATCCCAATACACTAATACTGGGAGACTTCAATACTCCTCTCACATCACTAGACCGATCTTCTAAATGAAAGGTCAGTAAAGACACCTCAGACCTAAAAAATACCATAAACTAAATGGACCTATTAGACACATGTAGACACTTTCACCCAACTACAGCTGAATTCACATTTTTCTCAGCTGCACATGGAACCTTCTCCAAAAGAGACCACACTCTGGGCCACAAAGAAAGCGCTGGCAAATTAAAAAAAAAAGTAACATAATTCCCTGCACCTTTTCAGACCACAATGGAGTGAAACTAGAAAACAACTCTAAGAAGACCCAGAGTAACCATGTAAATACATGGAGACTGAACACACACTGCAGAATGAGGATTGGGTGATAGAAGAAGTAAGCGGAGAAATTTAAAAAAAATTCCTAGAAACCAATGAAAACAGAGACATAACATATCAAAACCTCTGGGACACTTTGAAGGCAATACTAAGAGGAAAATTTATAGCACTGAGTGCCCACATAAGAAGAACAGAATATCACCAAATAAATAACCTAATGACATGGCTCAAAGCACTCTAAACACGAGAACAGTCTAACCCCAAAGCTAGTAGAAGACTGAAAATCATGAAAATCAGAGGAAAAATTAATGAAATAGAAAATAAAGAAACAATACAGAAAATCAACAAAACGAAAAGCTGGTTCCTTGAAAAAATAAACAAGATAGATAAACCATTGGCCAACTTAACCAAAAGAAAGAGAGAATCAAACCAAATTAACAAAATAAGAGCTGAAAAAGGTGATATTACCAATGACAGTATGGAAATATGGATGATCATCAGAAACTATTTTGAAAAACTATACTCCAACAAAATGGAAAATCTAGAAGAAATTGAGAAATTTCTAGACACATATAACCTTCTTAAATTGCGTCAAGAAGATACAGAAAACTGAAAGCGACCAATAACAATCAAAGATAGAAACAGCAATAAAGAGTTTACCATCAAACAAAAGCCCAGGGCCAGATGGTTTTTCCAAGTGAATTTTGTAAAACATTTATAGAAGAGCTAATCCCAATACTACTCAAACTATTCCATGAAATAGAAAGAAACAGGATTCTTCCAAACACATTCTATGAAGCCAACATCACATTAATAACAAAGCCAAATAAAGACAGCTCAAGAAAAGAAAACTATAGGTCTATATCACTGATGAACTTAGATGCAAAACTGCTAAACAAAATACTAGCAATGCACATTCAAAACCACATCAAGAAAATTATACACCATGACCAAGTTGGATTCATCCCAAGGATGCAAGTCTGGTTCAACATACAAAAAAAAAAAATCCACGTAATTCACAACATAAATAGAATCAAAGACAAAAATCACATGATCATCTCAATTGATGCTGAAAAAGCATTTGACAAGTTCCAACCCTCATTCATGCTAAAAGCATTTCAGAGAATCGGAATAGAAGGAACATACCTTAACATCATAGAGGCAATATACAATAGGCCCACAGCCAACATCATATTAAATGGAGAAAAACTGCAAGAGTTCCCACTAAAAACAGTAACAAGACAAGGATGTCCATTGTCACCTCTTCTATTCAATATAGTACATGAGACTCTAGCCAGAGCAATAAAGCAAGAGAAATCAAAGTAAAACATCAAAGGGGTAAAAGTAGGGAAAGAAGAACTAAAACTATCCCTTTTTGCAGATGACATGATACTATACTTAGATTACCCAAGAAGTCAACCAAAAAACTTATAGAAGTGATCAACAAATTCAGCAACGTGTCTGGATACAAAATCAATGTTCAAAAATCAGAAGCTTTCCTGTATGCCAACCAGAAATCCACTGAAAAAGAAATCCAGAAGACAATTCCACTCACAATAGCACCTTGAAAAATAAAATACTTAGGGATAAACTTAACTAAAGAGGTAAAAGACCTCTATGAGGAAAACTATAAAAAGTTAAAAAAAGAAATTGATGAAGACCTTAGAAGATGTAAAGATCTTCCATACTCTTGGATAGACAGAATAAATTTCATCAAAATGGCCATCCTCCCAAAAGTGATCTACAGATTCAATGCAACACCCATTAAATTACCAAGGTCACTCCTCACAAATATAGGAAAATCAGTCCTTAAATTAATTTGGAACAACAAAAAGCCCGGAATAGCCAAAGTAGTTCTTAGCAACAAGAACCATGCAGGTGGTATCACAATACTTGACTTCAAACTCTACTATAAAGCCACTGTAATAAAAACAGCATGATATTGACACCAAAACAGACACATAGACCAATGGAGCAGAATTGAAGATTCAGAAACAGACCCATGTATTTACAGTCAATTGATTTTTGACAAAAGAGCCAAAAATATACTCTGGAAAAAAGATAGCCTCTTTAACAAATGGTGTTGGCAAAACTGGTTAACCATATGCAGGAAAATGGAAATAAACCCCACTTTCTCACCCTGCACAAGAGTCAACTCAAGATGGATCAAAGACCTGGAAATCAGGCCAGAGACCTTACAGCTACTTGAAGAGGGCATAGGACCAACACTTCAACACATAGGCACAGGTAAAACTTTCTCAACAAGACCCCAAAAGCACAAGCAACTCAAAGGAAGATTAATACATGTGATTGTATTAAACTGAAGAGCTTCTGTGCAGCTAAGGAAACGCTCAAGAACCTCAACAGAGAGCTCACAGAGTGGGAGAAAATTTTTGCCAGCTACTCTTCTGATAGAGGTCTAATATCTAGGATATACAGAGAACTCAAGGAACTCACAGCTAAGAAAACAAATAACCCAATCAAAAAATGGGCAAAGAGTCATCTCTTCTGCTATGGCTACATTGGCGTCTCGAAGTCTGGAGATTGCCCCTAGGATGCATAGATGAAAGATCCTCCTACTTCTTGGAAAGTAAAGATATGACACTAAAGGAGTATGGTTTTATGACTCTAGAAAGTTTTCTTTACCAGGCTATGTTAAGAATGTGGGCTATACGTGTAAAATGAAGAAGTGGTGCTATTTGTGATCTGACAATGCTTGATAAATGTCTCTGTAACCCTATTGTACTCAAGAAATGTATAAAAAATCCATGCTAAAAAATAAATTTAAAAAATAAATTAAAAAAAAATGGGCAAAGAATCTAAATCAACACTTCACAAAAGAAGAAATACAAATGACCAATAAATGTATGAGATGTTCAATGTCATTAGCAATCAGAGAGATACAAATCAAAACTACCTTGAGATTTATCAGAATGGCAATCATCAAGAACACAAAAAACAATAAATGATGGCTAGGGTGTGGAGAAGTGGGAACCCTAATACATTGCTGGTGGGATTGCAAATTAGTGCAGCCACTTTGGAAAACAATATGGAGGATTCTCAGATGAATGGGAATGAACCTACCATATGATCCAGCAATACCACTTCTGGGTATCCAAAACCACTTTGGGTTTCCAAAAGAATGGAAACCAAACTATCAGACCAACACATGTGTAACTATGTTTATAGCTGTACAATTTACAATTGCCAAACTATGGAACCAGCCAAGATGTCCATCAACAGATGAATGTATTACAAACTATGTGATATGCACACAATGGAATTTTACTCAGCCATAAAGAAGAACAAAATCATGTTATTTACAAGGAAATGGATGGAACTAGAAAACATTGTTAAGTGAAATTAGTCAGTCACAAAAAGTAAAAAATTGTATGTTCTCCATAATATGTGGAAGCTAGGGAGTAAATGGGACATAAGAGAGACTCCAGAGGAAGAAGGAGAAACCTTAGGTGAGTAAAGAATTTGACTTATCAGAAGGTGATAGGGGGAGGAGGTACACCCTAATGCACTTGATGTACTTTCATGAATATATCAGAGTCAATCACTAAACTGAATTTGAGAAGGAGGGAGGGCAAGGGAGAGGGAATTGGGGAATGGTTAAATGAGCAATGTGTGCATGTATGCCTTTATCAGTTTGTACCTAACAAAGATGTACAATTATAGTGCACCAGTTTAAAAAAAAGGTGAATAGTTAATAGTTCATCAAGTTTTGAGCTTACAAAGTCATAAAGCATACACTGTATACATACAGCTACAAAATTGAATGTATATTTACATTATCCCTTCATTATTTGTAGGGTGCATAAAATTGAAAAAGGCACATTTCATTTATATATGCAAAGCTATATAATAGTCAAGTCAGTGAAAACTGATTCTATGATGATATTAGCAAACAGAGAAGACTATTCCTGGTGCTCAGGTGCTCTGTGCTATGTTAAACAACATTTAAAAAATGAAACCCCAACTTAACAGTTAAATAAACTACCAGTGTTAATACTGAAAATATAAAATTATTTTGACTGGATAACTTCACCCAGTGATGTATGAAAACAGAGACTGTTCTGACATTTTGAATATTTTTCTTACAAATAATCTTAATATTTGTTCAATCTTATAAGGAGTACACTTTATTGTTGTTTTGAGCAGCTAATTTTTAGCAATTTGAGAAGAATAACTATTAAATACATAGAATTAAAATCTTAAACTGGGTGTAGTAGCACAGGCCTGTAATCTCAGTACTTGGGAGGCTGAGAGAGGAGGATCACAGGCTTGAGACCAGTCTCAGAAATTTAGTGATATCCAACCCCCCTCAGCAACTTAGCAAGACCCTGCCTTAATAAAACAAAACAAAATAAAATAAAATAAGGCTAGGATTGTAGCTCAGAAGTAGAATGCTCCTCAGTACAATCCCAGTACCAAAGGAAAAAAAAATTCCTCTTTTTTATGACTCAGGTTTTAGCTTCTGTTTTTTGTGAAGTGCTTGCTATGTATACATTGTCCAAATTTTAGAACCAGAAATACTTCAATTAGTTGTTAAAGAATCAATTTGTATATTATAGACCCAAGATAAGCATTTTGTGAAACAATTAATTTGCTTTATCACCTATAACTCATTAAAAGCAAAAAATTAACTAATGTGCATTTCAAATCACAAGAGTCATTTTTGGTGAACAGAGCTGCCTATAAATCAGTGCTGATACTGATGAAGTGAAAAGTTGCAAACCACACCTTGTTGGTGCATTAGGATGAAATGAATCTATAAAGGAAAAACACTGAGGAGGCTCTGCAACAAAATGACAGAGGCATGATGAGGAGGCTGGCTCATTGATCACAGCTAATAAGACAAGATGAAAGAAGTGGGTTATAAACCTCATTTCCTTTCCACTTAGCATTCATATGCTATAGCCTAGACCATGCAAAGAATGGAATCTCTAAGTAATTTCTACTTTATTAAAGAATTGTACAGTTAGGCAAGTATGCCCCTCCTGGATTTTAATCAAAATGGGGGAGTAGTATTTAATCAAGATGGTAGGGAAAGAAACAAACATTGAGTTCATTCTCTGTGTGAGACTTGGTCCAGGTACTTTGTATACATTCTCTCACTGAATTACCCCAATAGCTTCCCCCTTCCCCCAGTAATCTTGAGTAGAATACCTATCTCCATTAAATAGGTGAGAACACTCATCCTCATGGAAGGTAAATTACTTTTCTACAGGATACTAATTAGTAGAGACAGGATTAGAACTCAGGTGTCTTCAGACCCTTGCTCTTATATTAGAGATATTAGTCACACTTGACAGCTAACAGTTGTGGCAGGCAAGGATGTAGTAACTCAAGTAGGAACTGGCAGAATCTAAATTCTGAGTGATCAATGACAATAGTTATCATTTCTCATCAGCGAGGACCAATACAACACACATTTATTTACTGTCGGAGACCGACAGTGCTCAAGGTCTGCCTTTGCTGACTCACAGGCATGGAAGTCTGTTCCTATGGAGATAAAGACTACCATAACATATGCTGACTACTGATTCAGGGCAAAAGCCCTGCTTTGCTTCAAGTTCCAGGAATCCAGAGGTTTATTCAGACTTTATCAGGCTGTTATAGTAATGAATTACATGAATATTTGGTTCTTGAACTTTGTACCCACATATGATTAATTTTCACAAAATGTAACCATTGTGAGAAAACATTAACTTTGACGTATATTCTGGTGCTCAAAGAAGTATATAATGACTGGGCTAAATAAACTCTGGTGTGGCAGTATTAACTGTCAGCCCTCCTGAATCCCTTGTTTTTCTCTTTCTTAAGCAACTTTTATCTTTGTTTTTCTCAAACTACACTTTCTCCCTCCAAGCTTGTCCGACTTAGCCAGCTGGCTCTGGCTCCGGTAATTTACCACAGCTTTACCTGGCAGGAGGATTCAGGGAGACAAGCAAAAGGTTAACCTATCTAACTGATCTGATGTTCCACCTGCCTTCATGTTTCTTTCACTTCAATCATTCCTACCCACCTAACACCAGTTCTGGCCTTAGCCTCTGCCCAAGAAGCACTTGTACTGCTCATCTCTCCCTCAGTCAGTCTCTCTCTCTTTGATTATACTTCTTATTCCTGAGAATGATATAATTCCCAACTTTAGACAGAGTCCTTCCTAACTAGGTACCTAAACCTCTCTTTTATTCGAGCACTTACTTTTGCTAACTAGAAATTGTAAATTATTTTTTGATACTTTGAGATGTAAATGTTCAACAATCCAGGAATCTCTTTCTCAAGGACTTGGAGGCTATTTCTATTACCTAGTCTCTGGGAGGATAGGACCTTGACTTTTGATAAGCACCAATTAACAAGCACCCATGACCTAATCACAAGGACTCGCTTCTCCTTCCCCTGCAATGTCCTCCAGTACTTTTCCACTGGCTCTCCCCAATGCTTAAAAACCCTTGGTCTTTTGTTTCAAGTGAGTTGAGTTCAATCTCATTTCTCTATGCAATAGTCCTGAACAAGGTCTTCCTTGGCTGTTACCTGGTCCATGAATTTTTTTTCTTTTACATAATAAGCAGAACTCAGATCAAGAACCAGCCAACTGTAAAAATGCCATTAAATAAGTTTTTAAGATAAATTATTAACAGGAAAAATATTTGAAACTCATACAACAGACACAGGATTAATATTTACTATATAAAAACATTAACAAACCAAAAAGAAAATGTATAAATAGAAGAATTCAGAAAAAGATACAAAGAAAAGAATAAGAGAAATAGCAATAAAATAACAAAGAAGGAAAAAGATACAAATGGCTGATTAATGAATGAAAAGGTTAAGTCTGGTAAACAAAAATGTGAGTTTAATAAATACTAGCTTGTCATTAGGCATAAAGTATCTTTAAAATGGGCATGACCTTTGACTCAGAAACTATATGTTTAGAAATGTGTACTCAGGAAATAAGTTGAATAAGTGAACCAAGCTACAAGGGTGCTTATTGCCCAAAGGCAACAAAGCTGTAAACAACTTAAATGTATCTCAATAAAGCAACGGTGAAACAAACCCACCATAGCCATTAAAACTGATGTCTGATATGAGCAATATCTGTGCCTTACTTTGGGTAAAAAGCAGATCCGATTCATGTAAAAGTCACACAAATCAGTCATATTTGTGCACACATAGAGACTCTAAGGAAGGAACAAGTCAGCAGTGGCTATTTCTGTGGAAAGTTTTTACTTTATTTGTATTTGAATTTATTACATGAAAATTTTAAACAAACATGTCACTTTCATCAAAACAATAAAAATAGTCTGTTTTTTAAAACATATACTCTAAAGCTAATTTTGCCGTATAAAAAATATTTTTACCAAAATGTTGTCAGTTGTTTCCTATGTGAGGGAGGATTATCACCAATTTTTACTATTTAAATAACTTTTCTATATTTTTTTGTATATATTACTTTTAGAATCAGAAAAAGCTATTGCACCAGAAAACAAACAATGAAACACAACTCTTCATTATCAGCATCATGGCATTCCTCCTGCCTCAATATCCCTGTGCTTTACAGATTAGGTATGCTTAATCAGTTTGTCATTTATTTGTTTACCTTACTGATTCCAATCCATTCAGTTGTCTTAATCTTGAACATGGCAGCCAAATTTACTCTCCAACCTTGCAAGTTTAGCACTATGAAGACATGTTAAAAGTGGTATGTTGTACTAGCAGTGTCTCCTCTTTTATGTTGCTACCTTCTCAGACACTCTTCCTGAGAACATGAATCAACTATTGCCTACATATTATATCACTCCAAAAAAAAAAAAAAAAACCTACATCTGTAGATCCACTTCCATTTCCATTTTCAGTTCTCTCTGGTACTAGTCCCCCTTGATTTTTAAGAGGGGCTCAGAGCTCTGGTGCACCCATGAGCCTCTGACTTCTGAGGATTACCCCCTATGGAGGAATGAGGAAAAGAAGTGGAGAAGTGTTTACAGGAGCCATATCTATTTCTACTCTGCTTTGTCTCTTTAATAAAGGCTTTTAGGAGAGGGAGGGAGAGGGGGAGGGAGAGGAAGAGGAAGAGAGAGAGAGAGAGAGAGAATGAATATGAATGAATACTAAAAAGCTTACTGTGGAATGGGTAAAGGATATTCATAGGGAAGTCATGAAGAAAAGCATGGAACATGGGCCACCATTTTTTTTTCTTTCTATTCAGAAGAGTAATCTTGCTTCTTATAACTACTTTTTAAAAAACATTATTTATAAATCAAATGTTAGGAAGGATCTTTTAATGCTGATGATGATGTCTTCAGTGCCAAGATCCATAAATAAAACTTTTTTTTCCTTTTTCACTCTGCCCCTCTGTCCTGAGTCTCTAGATTTCTCTGATGGGTTCAGGAAATTATTTTTTCTGAGAGTCCTCATGAAAACTCAGAAGACTACAAATGTTTCTGAGGAGAAATAAAGCACAGAAAAATTAATTGCCAGCTGGATGTAGTGGTATGCACCTGTAATTTCCAGTAGTTTGGAGGCTGAGATGCTGTTTAAAAAAAAAAAAAACTAAAAAGGACCAGGGATGTAGCTTAGTGGTAGAATTTCCCTGAGTTCTGTTCTATCCAAGTAACACACACGAAAGAAAGAAAGAAAGAGAAGAAAAATTTCTATATAGTATATATCATGAGGGGGTTTTCTTTTGGCCCTTTTCCTTGAGTACTTCAATTGAAATGAGGAATGAAAATGTAAAACTAACACCAGAAAGCTGTCTGGGCTGAGGAAAGCAGCTGAAGTAGGAAGGAAGTGGCCTCCTCATGTGTCCCCCAACAAGAGAATTCAGGCAGACATCTCTGACTGTTGAACAAGTGGACACTCAAGAGGGAAAACTTCACTACTTGTTGTAGTTAGATATGAAATGTGCCCTGAAGAGCTCATGTATTAATGTTCAGAGTTGATATAATTAAGTCAACTGAGCATTGTAATCTCATCAGTAAATTAATAGACAGATGAAATCCATTGTGATGAATTTACCACAGCCTGGGTGGTAATGTAGGCTGATGGAATGTGGCTAGAAAAGGTGGGTCCCGGGGGTGTGGTCTTGGGGATTATATATTGGTTCTCTCCTCCTCTTGCTCACTTTCTGCTTCTGGCCTCCATGGTGTGAGGAGCAGAGTCTTGTGCTGTCCCTCTCTCTGCTTCCCACCACCATGCCCTGAGCTCTGCATATGTAACCCAGCCTCACGTGGACTGAACCTTAAATCTCCAAGAAAACTGTGAGCAAATAAACCTTCCTTCATCTAAGTTGTATGGTCAGTCTCTGGATTATACAGTGGGAATGTTTACTGAGATACTACCATTTCCACATTTTTAGGGAGGACAACGTAAGGCACCAGCTGAAGGGAAGGCTAAGTTTTAGGCCATCACCACAAAGGATGATAGGAAAGCACCATGGAGAAAGGCCCTGTGTTCCTAACTCAGTTTTTTGCCCTGATAGAATTGCACATGAATTAGCAAAATGAACTGCAAGAATTATCATGGGGATGTAAGTGGATTATGGCAAACTTTCTCACTAAAAGATACAATATGAAACACTGTGAATTCACATGCAAGTAGCAGTAGAGATTTTATTCTCTTCTCTGTCCTCAAAAGAGTTATTAGCTGGAACTAGGGCCTGAGGTAGTTTGTGAGATTCCATTTTGAATTCTTTACATGATTCCATCCTAATTTCCTACTTCTGTGTCCTACAGAGATTTGCTAAATATACTTAGATTGTCACACCTGTTCTCAATATACATCATGCCATCAGGGGAAGAAACAAGAAACAGCGTGACATTTTCCATCAAGGCCCAGCAGCACTGTGATGAGGCAGCTATTTTTGTCTTTCAGGGGAAAATTTTTTCATGAGAGAGGGTAGGGATTCCATCTACATTTGAATGCATTGCTTTGTTAGAAATTCTTGTATGATGTACCACTACAAAAACAAATAAGCACAAATTCCTCACCACTGTCTCCAAGGAATTCTATCTTTGAGTTCAGAAGTGTACATTTTGGCTCTTGTCCTTCAGGGGAATATATCAAACACTACACTGATATTATCCTGAAGAAAATGAATCATTATGAAAAATAAGTAAAGACATCATCTTAATTTTAATCCAAAGGTACCCTTGTTTGTAAAACTAACTCTACAGAACTGAAGCAAAGTTTCAGCAGTACATACCTGTTTTTAGACAGCACTATCTTCTACTACAGCATATCTTCTCAAATGGATTTTGTAATTCTGTCATTAAATTATTCCAGATTTAAATGATCAAGTAAAACAATATTGCTAGGGCCTAACCATAAAATCATTTCTTTCTATTCTTTAAAGACAAGTTATTTTTATTTCTATCAAAGCAATTCAAGTTAATTTTCTGGGTACTGTGTCCTGTTATCTCAAACACTGAGAGACTGTTCATAATAGAAATATCTATAAAAAACTCATACTAACTGATTTTTACATTGAAATAGAGCATTGAACAGTTTTCATACAGTACAGTAATGGTTTTCAAAAAGAAGTTCCAAAATACGCATAAAGGGGATAGGGAATTAGCTGAATACTGTGGATTGACAGACTATCAACGAAATAGCACACATTTTTCATGAAAATGACTAAATCACTATTTACTTGATGAACTGCAATGTAATGGCTCTGAAGGAGCCATTTTTCTGTATTGGCTAAATAATGTGTGTTTACCAAAACTGGGAAATTATAGAGTCATCATATAAAGACTGTCTGTGCCTGCCAAGGAATGAGATGAACCTGCTACTGGGTAAGACCTTGAAATTTGGCTACAGTAATTTCTAACTCTGGCACTGCAGACAGGAATGAATAAACAATATGCTGAAGAAAAGCAAAAAAAGGAAAGGAATTGCCCAGTACTTTCTCCATTTTTTTTTTTGTCTTCACTTCTTGAATGAAGATAAAAAAGCTTACCTGTAAATCTGTGATTTTGATAAATTGTTGATATTCATGATAATGAAAGTCACACACCTGAAGAGAAAAATATAACCTCAAAACACATCAGTTTAGTTGAAAATGATTTTTTTTATTAAATTGTATTTGGAAGTCTAAAGGTAAACCATATTTCAATTTATACAGCAAAGATGGATGTCTTACATGGCAGTCAAGAAAGACAATAAAAATATAAAAGAAAAAGATTAAACTGCCAATATTTGGTCATTTTGACCTACAAAAATAGCAATTTCATGCATTTCAACTTAATATGATACATTTACTTTCAAATAAATGGATGTTTCCATGTATTCAAATTGATTGATACAACGATACATAACATATAAAGTAATATTTTTGAAGTATTTTGATAACAATACAAAATGTTTTAAAGAAACTAGGGAATTTCTAAATGCCTATGATATGAACCCTAGTGAAGTCTCTCTTAAGGAAACACAGAGGTCAAAAAGGCAGGAGGAGTGTCAGCCTATGGTTACCAGAATGAGGAGCAATCACTAGTGCCAAACACCATTGAGAGCTTAAAAATAATCTTAAAAAAAGCCAGTGGATTTGAAAGTAAAAAGACCATTGGTCTTTTATAAAGAAATGGACTGGCTTTTTGACTTGTATCACTAATTAGATAAAAAATTTCTTGAACATAAGAAATTTGTCTTGTAACTGAATTATTGATCTAGTTCAGTAATTTGCATTCATAAATGCTTTGATTGACCAATTAGAGAAACTACTCTATAAAATTCACTATTTAGAAATTGAATCCCAACAACCACTGGGGAAGGACATCTACAACTTTATTTTACTGCAGATTAAAGTAATTTATCCCCAGAGATTTTAGAAAAAGAGCCCATTTTCTCCTCTGTGTCTTCCTCCCAAGAATAGTCAAGCTCCCACACTGTACATGCAGTCTAAGACCCATGCTGAATACAATTTGATATTCTACCATATAATAAGCTAGATAAAAGAGGCATGTGAATGGGCAAAAAGAAGTATATAAATGGGCAAAATAAGAGCAACAGATTCCAAAACTGCCCCCGATGTGACACTGTTTTCCTATCTGTGTTCCTATCAAAATTCTCCTGAAGAATTAATCTATTGGTATGAGCTAACCAAAGCAAGAATGCTACTTTGTAATTGATAGTTTAGAAACTACCATGTGATAAAATTTGAAAAAAAATTTTAAAGATTGCAAAGGTGCTGCTGAACATGGTGGTACACACCTCTAATTCCACTACTTGAGAGACTGAGACTGGAGGATTGCAGGTTCAAGGACAGTCTCAGTGACTTAGTCAGACCTCTAGTAACATAGTAAGATCCTGTTTCAAAATAAAAAGTGTTGGGGATGTAGCTCAGAGATAAAACACCCCTATGTTCAGTACTCGGTGTATATATATATATATATATTTTTTTTTTTTAAGGTGCTAAGACCTAGATGCAATATGAATATCAAATGAAAATATCTACAAATAGCTCTGATGAAAAATCTGCCTACCCAGAGAGTTTGTAGATACAGGAAGAACATATACAGCTCTGCATGATCTACTAAAAATATTTCAGTGACTATATTTCTAATCTTTGTTTTTCCACCTGTCTCTTTCCTTCTTTGATACTGTTACCTCCTGTAAGAGACTATTCCAAATGATCAAAGGGCAGAAAACACAATAAGACTTACTTCCCTTAAGCCAATTTTTACTGAAAATTATTTCTCAAGTCCAAAGAATTTTTTTTCTTCATTTTTGGGATAATTCCAATGTCTCTTGAGGAAAAATTCATAGAAATTGACCTACAAGGCATTTTATCAAACAAATATCCTGCTTTCTACAATAATCCTGTGTCCCTCTGAGAAGGCACTGACTAATAAACCTTCCTGATAATAAGGACAATGTCTTGTAGCATTTGACTTTCATTAGTAGCTCCTGCAGAAGATGAAATATCCTGTTCCATGCATCTGGGGCAAGAGGCTCAGATTAAATTAAAGTGTCTTCAACTTGGCCTAGACACAAGTTTAGATGTAATAAGTGAAACAAATTATCAATATAAAAAAGAGGTGCTTGCCTATGTTTTGTGGCTCACTTCTTGTGCATCCTTAAAATAAATTCAGTATCCAGGCAAGAGAAAATTAACCACAGGGGCAGGTACCATTTCTCAGGCCTGTGATAATATAAATAGGTGAGATGATAAAAGTTTATTGAACATTTATTGTTTGCCAGATGTTAAATGGATTACTTCATTTAATCTTCACAGAAACCTTATAAGGTAAATTCTCTTACTATCCCCACTTTACAGTGAGGAAACTAAAGATTAAGTAGCTTGTCCAAGAATAAAACTAGTAAGAAGGGAAGCTCTGTCCTTAACTATTATGTTTATACCATATCCTGAAGCTTGTGAACTTGATTTTTCAGTTCCATAAAACAACAACATGTGCTTTAGTAATATAAGGTATTTAAGTATTGCTAAGAGCAAAAATATATATATGACCACCACATATATACATCTTGGACAGATCTTTAATGTGGCATTAAAAACAGTAAGAACTACCACAAGCAAATAAACAAAATACTGCCTAGGCTACACAAAATTTCAGGTCAATTATACAGTATATGCAAATTAACAAACATCAAAAAATTTACCATACTTATGATAAATATTCTTTCAAAAAGTTACCAAGCTACCCCAAATCAAGTTCCAGAGAGTATATTATGGTTAAATTCCACCAGTACATATTTATGGTTTGATAAACATGGTAACTGCCACTTGGAAGTTACTGGGATTTACATAATTATGTGAGATTACAATGCACCAATAAAAGTATTTAAAAAAATAATTAATGGGAAAAAATGCTAGGTTGACAGAAAATGCTTTGTAACCAACACAGCAGAAGCACATAGCACCTTCAGTGGAGTATTCTAAAATTCCTTGAAACATAATCCATATCAGGATTCTACAGAATAGCTTCTAACATATATACAAAGTAGGTGTCAGATAAACTAACACTCAGTTCAATGGACATCAGAGCAATCCACAGCTTTGCAAATTATTGAAAATAAAATTATTTTCCTGACAACACACACACACACACACACACACACACACACACACACACACACACGTTATTGGCTTTCTACAAGGATGTACACCTGGCCAGAGTCATCATGTTTGGATTTCTTTAATGAATGGTGAAATTTCTCTGTAGGCAGATCACAGATGCTCTGCTGGTGACAAATGGCCCCTGGCTGGTATCTGTCTCTCTTTTACTAAACCATACCAGAGAAGGGAATCACTGGAGGAATCCAGTTTTTTGTTTTTTTTTTTTTTTTTGCAGTACTGGGGATTGAACTCAGGGGCATTCTACCTCCGAGCTATACCCCCAGCCCTATTTTTTATTCTTTATTTTGAAACCAGGTCTCACTAAGTTGCGGAGTGCCTCACTAGTTAGCTGAGGCTGGCCGCGAACCCGGATCCTCCAGTCTCAGCCTCCCGAATGCTGGGATTACAAGCCTGCGCCACCACGCCCGGCAGGAATCCAGTTTTTTTTTTTTTCTTTTAATTTTTTTATTGTAGTAATTCGTGCAATATAGCATTCATCTTTGTTAAGTACGAGTTGTTAACAACATATTTGCACACAGTTCTCGTTTGACCCTTTCCCCAATTCCCACCCCAATCCCCTCCCCTTCCCTCCCTCTCAGGTTCACTTCGGTGAGTGACCTTGATATGATTGTGTAATTACATCATGTGCTTTAGGGCGTCCCTCTGCCGCCTGTGTCCACTACAATTAAATCAACTTCGTTGCTTATCGAGGATCTCTCCTTTTCATCTGGAGACCCTCCTATGCCACATCCCCTCCCTAGCATCCACATATTAGGAAGAACATATGCTTCTTAACTCTTTGTGACTGACTAATCTCACTTAACATAATGTTTTCCAGTTGCATCCATTTCCCTGCAAAGAACATGATTTTATTCTTCTTCATGGCTGAGTAAAATTCCACTGTGTACATATCCCATAGTTTTGTAATCCATTCATCTGTAGTTGCACATCTTGGCTGCTTCCCTAGTTTGGCTATTGTGAATTGAGCTGCTATAAACATAGATACACATGCATCGTTCTGATAATTTGGTTTCCATTCTGTTGGGTATATACCCAGTAGTGATATTGCTGGGTCATATGGTAGGTTCACTCCCAATCGTCTGAGGATCCTCCATACTGTCTTCAACAGTGGTTGCACAAGTTTGCAATCCCACCAACAATGTATTAGGGTTCCCACTTCTCCACACCCTCGCCAGCAGGTGTTGTTGTTTGTGTTTTTTATGATTGCCATTCTGACTGGAGTTAGGTGAAATCTTAGGGTAGTTTTGATTTGCATCTCCCTGATTTCCAATGATGTGGAACATTTCCTCATACATTTATTGGCCATTTGTATTTCTTCTTTTGTGAAGTGTCTATTTAGGTCCTTTGCCCATTTTTTGATTGGGTTGTTTGCTCTCTTAGTTGAGATTTTCTTGAGTTCTTTGTATATCCTAGTTATTA
>PVLC010013427.1:5253-41868 GCA_004027655.1 Graphiurus murinus | reverse complement strand
TTTTTTTGTGGTACTGGGGATTGAACTTTGAACTCAGGGGCATTCTACCTTCGAGCTACACCCCCAGCCCTATTTTTTTTTATACTTTATTTTGAAACAGGGTCTCACTAAGTTGCGGAGTGCCTCACTAGGTAGCTGAGGCTGGCCGCGAACCCGGATCCTCCGGTCTCAGCCTCCCAAATGCTGGGATTACAAGCGTGCGCCACCACGCCCGGCTTCTTTACTCATGGTTTTAAGAACAAAAGCATGCCCATAAAACCATTGTGTTTTCGCTTTCGGTCCAATATCCAAAAAATTACACAAGATGTTCAGTACTTTATTGTAAGTAGGCATTGTGACGGATGTTTTTGCCCAACTGGAGGCTAGCGGAAGTGTTCTGAGCACTCCCATTATGATATTAGTAGGCTAGACGTGTTTTCAATTCACGGTACTTTCAGCCTACGGTGGCAGGATGTGACCCCTTCTTCCTACTTGTGGGTGAATTGCTGGGAAACCTGTTGCCGGTGCAGGTTCCCAGAGCCAGCCAGTCTGAGTGGAACCCAGGAAGCAGCGTTTTCCTAACCCCCTCAGGAAGGGTCCAGAGCCAGGGTCTGATGTGGCTGCTCCCCGGACTCAAGCTGGGCGCTGCTCCCGGGCCAGGGTCCCTGGTCCCTGTGGAGGAGGGAGGGCCCGTGGGCTTCCTGCGCCCTTCGGCCATGTTTCCGGCGGCTCCCATCATGTCCTTTCTTCCTCCCTCTCTTCCTCAGTTGCTTATATTTCTTCATCCCGGAAGCATGACAACATTAAAGACGATTCTGAGGTGAGTATGGTGCACGGCTCAAGGCTAATTTCTGGGGCAATTGTGGAAATCTGAGTAGGAAGTAGATATGGCGGGGAGTTGTTGCTGGTCTCACACGAGACTGGGGCATTGCAGGTGTCTAGGAGTCCGTGGTCTTGGGTCCCGTGGCACGGGCTTCCTGAACCTTCTACACGAGGCTGCCCGGTAGCCATTAGGGAGCCATGCCCCAGCCGCAGAGTGGGACCTGGCTGGCTTCGGAGCTGTAACGGTTGTCATGTGTGTCTGGGTCAAGCCTCCCCTTGATGGCTTTTTGGTCGGCCTGGCCTCATGAGCCCTGTGCTGCCCTCCGGCCCTTCCCAGACCAAGGGGCTCCATCCCTCCTCCCTGCAGACCCCAGGCAGGTGGAGACAAGAGCCACTTTCCTCCACTGGCCTGGCCTGTCACTGTCTCCGCCAGCGCACACGTCCTGGCCAGAAGTGCCCGAGGGGCAGAGGGGCGCTTCTCTCCCTGGCTCCTTGACCGGCGCCCAGCAGATCCCGGCAGCTCGCTCCAGCTCCTGTCTTCAGAAGCCCACAGCCTGCAGCTCTTGTCTCTATCTGGGTCAGAGGGCGGGCCTGCGTCATGCTGGGCGCAGGGAGCTGGGCGCAGGGAGTGTGGCTTCCTCCCGGAGTCTGGCCAACACTTCCCCCTCGGGCTTGCTCCGCTCCCAGGACCTCAAGCCTGTCATTGACGGCGTGGATGGGATCAAAATCTCTCAGGGGCTCGGGCTGCAGGACTTTGACCTCATCAGAGTCATCGGGCGCGGGAGCTACGCCAAGGTCCTTCTGGTGCGGCTGAAGAAGAATGACCAGATCTACGCCATGAAGGTGGTGAAGAAGGAGCTGGTGCACGATGACGAGGTGGGCGCGGGGGGCGTGTGCAGGGACTTGTCCAGCCACCAAGTCATTCGAAGGCCGTCATGAATGCTGTGGGTTTTCATGAAATGACTCAGTGCATTGCTAATTCATTGTAATAGGGCCACGTTCATGAAGTTGAATTTTGTGTGTGTGTGTGTGTGTGTGTGTGTGTGTGTGTGTGTGTGATGCTGAGATTGAACCCAGGGGCCTTCTACCTCTGAGCTACCCCCCGTCTCTATTGTATTTTTTTAATTTGAAACGGGGTCTCACTAAGTTGCTGAGGGCCTTGCTAAGTTGCTGAGGCTGGCCTTGAACCTGCAATCCTCCTGTCTCAGCCTCCTGAGTCCTTGGGTTATAGGTATACACCATCACACCCAGCTAGAGTAGTTGAGTGTGACAGTATAACCACCACTGGTGTGAAATCCCTGGAGTTGGACTTAACAGATGATGGACTGGAACAGGAAGCTGCCATTCAGGATCTGTCCCCAAAAAAGCCCCGCCGGGCTCACCCAGCCCAAGGCAGGCATCTCTGTGGGAATTGCTGGACTATCCTGCTCTCCGCACCGACCCTCAGTCCTGGAGTTTCTGAGGTGGAGGTTAAGGTTGTGGGGCCTATAGTTTATTTGTTGGACTCTTAATTCCAACCCAGGGCATTCTGTGGTCAAGCTGCACTCCGTCAGCAGCAGCTCTCCCTGGGAATTACTAGCAGATAATCAGCGCTAGTGCTGGGGGCAGTCAGGCAGCTGGGCGGGGGGCTGGAGGCTGGAGGCAGCAGCCGACCCCCTGTGTTCTCAGCCTGAGCACCCGGGTGGCCTGTTCTGAAGCCTGAGCAGAGGCCAAGTAGCCCCTGGGAGGTCCAGCCTGGAGTGTGGGCAAGGTGGGCCAGAGCTCTCCACATGGACAGGCGGGGGAGCCGCTCCACCTGGCCGACCTCCTGGGCAGTGGAAGCAGCAGAGGGCGGGCGGGCAAACCGAGGAGGGAGCATGGGAGGGGCCGCAGGCAGGCCCGGCTCACTGAGAGTTTGCTCAGTTCTTGTCTCTCTTGCTTTCCTAGCCCCCAAGACGGGGGCTCATCCTGGGATGGGGAGGGGGCGAAAGCTGTGGAGTCGTTGAGACTCTCGCGTGGGCTCTGGCTTTGCAGCATCTCACTGAGCCCCAGCAGGAAGCAGGTGGCTGTGGTGGGAGCCGGTGCTCTAGGGATGACCTCGGTGTGACCCAGGCTCACCACCCGTAGTCATCGCCTTGGGGATCTGCTTAGCCCCCCACCCTCCGTTTCTTCATGCCCTAAGTGGAGGTAATACCAGCTTCACACGAGCACAGGAGACAGCGCACAGAAAGCCCAGAGGCCGCAGCGGCTTTAGTGATGGGTGGAGATGGTGGTGATCGTCATGGCGGTAGCGATGGGGGTGGTGATGGTGATGGTGGTTATTACGATGGCGGTAGGATTGATGGGATGATGGTGACAGTGGTGATGATGGGGTGGTGATAGGATGGCGATAGTGGTGTTGAAGGTGGTATTGATGGTGATAATGGTGGTAATGACGGTGGTGATGGTGATCGCGGTGATAGAGTGATAATGGTAGTGGTGATCATGGGGATGGGGATGGTGGTGATCTTGGTAATGATGATGTTGATGGTGACCACAGTGATGGTGATGGTTACAATGGTGATGGGGTGGTGGTGATAATGGTGGTAATTACAATGGTGATCATGGGTGGTGGTGAAGACGGTGATGGTGGTAGTGATGGTGTTGATCGTGATGGAGATCGTGGTGATGATGGTGTTGATGGTGACAACAGTGATGGTGATGGTTACAATGGTGATGGGTGGTGGTGATTGTGCTGATGATGGTGATGGTGATGATGGGTGGTGGTGAAGACGGTGATGGTGGTAGTGATGGTGTTGATCGTGATGGAGATCGAGGCGATGATGGTGTTGAGGTGATGGTTACAACGGTGATAGGGGTGGGGTGATTGTGGTGATAATGGTGGTGATGAAGACGGTGTTGGTGGTGATGGTGGTGTGGTGATCGTGGTGATGATGGTGTTGGTGATGGTGGTGAGTGATGCCAGCAGTTGTGATGGGGTAGTGGCCATGGTGTTGATGGTGACGGTGGTGATCATGGTGAGGGTGATGGTGATCGTGGAGATCATGGTGATGATGGTATTGATGGTGATTGTGGTGACAGTCATGGTGATGGAGATGGCGATGGTGATAATGGTGGTAGTTACAATGGTAATGATGGGTGATGATGACGATGGTGGTGGTGGTTGTGGTGATGATGGTGGTGGTGGTGATGACAGTGGTTGTGATGGGGTTGTGGTCATGGTGTTGACGGTGACGATGATGGTGACATGGTGATGGGGTGGTGGTGGTGATCATGGTGATAGGGATGGGGTGATGGTGGTGATGGTGGTAGTGATGGTGTTGGTGGTGATAGTGGTGATGGTAGTGATGAGAACCATGGTTGTGATGTAGTGGTGGTCATGGTGTTGACAGTGACGATGATGGTGGTGACATGGTGATGGGGTGGTGGTGGTGATCATGGTGATGGTGATGGTGGTGATGATGATGAAGAAGAGGACGGTGATGGTGGTAATGATGGTGTTGATGGTGATGGTGGTGTGGTGATCGTCGTGATGATGGTGATGGGCGTGACGAGAACAGTGGTTGTGATGGGGTCATGGTTGTGGTGTTGACGGTGACGATGGCGGTGATGATCACGGTGATAGTGTTGATGGTGGTGGTGGTGGCGATGGTGATGATGGTGATGGTGATGGTGGTGGTGACGACCATGCTGACGGGGAGGGTGGTATGATGTTGGTGTGAAAGCCTAGTGATGGTTGTGATGGTGGGGTGGTGACGATGGTGTTGATGGTGATGGTGGTGTGGTGATCGTGGTGACGACCATGCTGACGGGAGGGCAGTATGATAATGGTGATCGTAGTGATGGTTGTGATGGTGGGGTGGTGGACAGTGGTGATGCTGCATTCCTTGCTGGGCGTTTTCTTCTCTGCATCATCTTCCCAGAAGCAGAGAAGAGAGGCTTTGCCGTCCTGTGACTCCTGCGAGGTGCTCCGGAGCCTCATTAGCACCCCCTGGTTTCTATTTCAGGATATCGACTGGGTGCAGACAGAGAAGCACGTGTTCGAGCAGGCGTCCAGCAACCCCTTCCTGGTCGGCTTACACTCCTGCTTCCAGACGACGAGCCGGTAAGGAGAGGACGGTGTTCTTGGCATTCTGCTGCTTTCTGATGGGCGTCTCCTGGAAGCAGAGCCAGGCTGCGGTTTCAGCTGTCCTCCGCAGGGTCCCTCCAATTGCTAGCATAGGGTTTCTTAGGTCATCTAACTGGCTCGTGGTTCCCATTGGTTGGTGTCATATTAGGTAAATTTCGTACATCTGACCTTAAATTCTGTAATTCCATTTATGAGCTATTTGTTGAAGTACCCCCCTCCCCAGTGCAACCACTGGGTCGGGTGCTGGGCAGCAGGTGTACCTACTGACCTGAGTGGGGGGTAAGTCAGCAGCTTCTGACGGCTTCGCTTACAAGCTTTATGTACATGGAATTCTGCCTTTTTTCTTGGGAGGAGCGTACTGGCAATTGAACCCAGGGGCATACTGCCTTTAAGCTACACCCTCAACCCTATTTTTATTTTTATTTTGAAACAGGCTCTCTGTAGGTTGATGAAAGTCTCACTGCTTACTGAGGCTGTCCCCAAACCTATAATCCTCCTATCTCAGCCTCCCTAAGTCCTGGGATTAGAATTGTGCACCAGCACACCTGTCTTGGAATTCTGCTTCTAAAATGTGAGAGCTGGGCATGGTGGTGCACGCTTGTAATCCTAGGATTTGGGAGGCTGAGACAGGAGGATTGCAGGTTCAGAGCCAGCCTCAGCAGCTTAGACCCTCTGCAACTTAGTGAGACTCTGTTTCCAAATTAGAAATAAAATAGGTCTGAGAGTGTAGCCCAGAGGTTCCATCTCTAGGACCACACACAATAAAAATAATGATAATAATGATGTATGAAATTTAGTGGCCTGGGATATTGTATATATGCATTATTTAGCGTTTTGGGGGGGAGGGGACAGCATACTTGAAATTGCCTGGTTTACTTGAAAAATTATTGAATATGTTCTCCGTGGAGTCCCCAGGACACTGTGTTCAGGACTCACAGGGCTCAGCACAGGCTGCTCCGGGCCATGACTTACTGCGCCAAAAGGGTAAAGAAAAGTTGACAGAAGGAAAGGGTGCATGGCATGAGACAAACTCTGAAGGAAGCTACGCACAGCTTCTGAAAGCCCTCTCCCAGCTCCCCAGTAACGAACTGCGGCAGCTCAGGGATTTCGTTGGAGGCTGGTCACGAAGATACCTCTGTCCAGCACGTCCCAAAATTCCTGACTCCCGGGAGACATTTGGCAGTGTTGGTTAGCAGGGAGGTCCTCTGGAGAAACGGAACCGTGTGTGCGTACTTAAGACATCGGTGCTCCTGTGATGATGGAGGCTGAGAACCCGTCACCTGCCGACTAATGCTGCAGGTTGAGGGTCTGAGACCCAGGAGCCCCGAGGCACAGGGGAGCACCCCAGCCCAGCAGGGAGCAGGCTCGGCCTTCCTCCGCCCTGCTCTCTTTGGCCCTCGACCCACAGATGATGGGCACCCGTGCTGGGGAGGGCCCGAGCTCCACTCAAGCTGTATTCCAAACACTGCCCTCTTGCAGAGGTGTCCAGAGGACACACCCGGAAAATCACAAGCACAAACCATATTGCCCGTGTACAAGGTGGCACGGCGAGCTCTGCTTATCATTTAGGGGGCACTTTATGCATGCAGGGAGCGGTCAGCCATGCCAGCTCCCCAACACAGCCGGGGCTGGCTCTGCCTGTGGGCCCTTCCAGCAGAGAGGGCGCCTCCTGCACAGCTCACAGCCATAAATCCGAGCAGGGACTCACTCCTCCACCCCTCCCCACTGCAGGCCAGCCCCTCCCACCTGGAGACACCTGTCTGTCCCAAGCACTGTAACGAGCCAGCCCTCCCCAGGCCCGCTTAGCACACTGGGCGCCTCACAGTCCACGGTGGTCCTGTCTGCCCTGTTGCCCGGGCCGGAAAGTCTACAGGTCTCTTCCCTGGTTCTCCTTGATTCTGCCTCCTCGATATACCTCAGGCCAGGCGTGGTGGCGCAGGCTTATAATCCCAGTCCTTGGGAGGCTGACACCGGAGGATCCAGGTTTGCGGCCAGCCTCAGCTACTTAGTGAGGCACTCCACAACTTAGTGAGACCCTGTTTCAAAATAAAGAATAAAAACTAGGGCTGGGGGTATAGCTCGGAGGTAGAATGCCCCTGAGTTCAATCCCCAGTACCGCAAAAAAAAAGAAAAAGAAAAAAGAAATACACCCCAGACTTTCCCTTTCTCCTTCCTGAACCCCGGCCCCCAGCCTTCTCGGGGTGTCCGTCCTGGGGCGCCCCACAGGATGGGTTCTGCATCCTGGAACTCAGCCACGTGGAGAAAACGCTGATCTGAAACATCTTTCTCCCGCTGCAAAGCTCCTCTGATTACTTTCCCAACTGCTTCTGGGATAAAATCCAAGCTTCCTGTGCATGTGGTGGAGGCCATTGTGCCCTGCCCAGCCCTCTCCCCAGCTCGTCCCCTCCACCCTTGCCTGCTGGGCTCCTCTCCTCCTTCCTGGAGCCTCCGGGCCGTCAATGGTCCCCTTTGTGCACCCTCTGCGCTGTCTCCACGCCTCTGTTTCAGCCCTGGCTGGGCGTCTCTTGGGATTACGGAACACCCCTGAGGAAGGCAGCCCGACCCAGCCGGGTTCCCGGAGGGCGAGACGCCAAAGGAGGGCTTTGTCTGGGCCGATTTTCCTGCAGGAACTTGTAGGGATGCAGATCTAGAGAGGGTCAGCTGTTCCAACCTCATGTCCTCCCGGGTCACCCCAAGTGCGGCCGCTCTGTCCCTGCAGAAACCTGCAGGCAGTCGTGCAGCAGGTGTTTGGTGTGACGCACGTGGCCGCGCTGCGCTGCCGTCTTCATGCCTTAAGAGCCGGCTTACAGGCGCGCTGGGCGTCCACACTGGGGACCTCGTCCCAGGAATGATTAATTGTGTGCCTGATTTCTTTGCCTTTTTTTGTTTAAACTGAATCTGTCAACGATTTCTGGAAGCACCTGACACTGGTCGGTTGGGTTTTTGTGCCTTTCCTCAGCTGTTTTTAGTTGTCTTCTTTGACCCTGAATTTACATATTTGTCTGTCCCCTTAACAGTAGGGCATGCTGTGTGTATTTTTTCATCTCCAGTATTTAGTGAATAGCTGGCACTTAGTAAGCAGCAGAGGTATTCAAGGAAAGCTTATTTTAAGAAGGGAAAGTTATAGCTGGGCATGGGGGTGCACGCCTGGGAGGCTGAGACAGGAGGATTGCAGGTTCAGCAAGGCCCTCAGCAACTTAGTGAGACTCTGTTTCAAAGTAAAAAATAAAAGAGGGCTGGAGGTGTAGCTCAGAAGTAGAACACCCCTGGGTTCAATCCCCAGCACCACAAAAAAAAGGTAAAATCATGTTTCTTGTACAAACCTGACATGGACACGGTTGGTTTCTTGCGATTCATTAGTAACGCCGCTGGCAGGTTTGTAGACAGAGCTGGCGTGGGGTGGGGAGGTGTGCTCTCACCTGACAGAGCCCGTCTGCAGGTTGGCAGTGAGTGTCATTTGTACTACTCTTGGTTGTGTACCTCTTATACCACAAAGCAGTCCTGGAGTCAGGTGGCGTGGAAGAGTGCAGGCCACCGAGCACACAGTCTTCCCAGAAGACAGCCTGTTGGCCCTTGGCTCTGTTTTAAGGTTTTTCTGACAGCAGGTATACAAAGGCCCTGGAGCCGCACATGCCGGCCATGTCCTGGCTCAGCACTGCCTCTTTGTACCTGTTTCCTTCCCTGGAACAAGAGGGTTGCCCTCCTGGTGGGGTTGCTGAGGGAGTTTGCAGATGGCTGGTGGCAAGGCCCCCTTGGTGGTAACGCCTGCGGAAGGTGAGCACCTGCTGCAGGGAGGACCGTGTGTGAGGCTGGCCAGGACAGGCCCGCAGCCCCTGAGCTGGACGGTGGGTGGCTGGTCCTGCCCCAGCTGGGGAGCTGAGCTCTGGGATCCCCACCCGGACGGGGCTCCTGTGCCTGGCCGCGGGGGATCTGGGCAGCTGCAGCCTGGGGCAGGCCGGGGAGGAGTTTTTCCTGGTCTGCTGCAGGGCTCCTTGAGGACTTGCTCTCCACTCCTTGGTCTCTCCCGGAGACTCATCCTGTGGTTTTGCTGTGGGCTCGTTGCTAGGGGCCGGGTGAAAGTCACCGTGTCTGGCTTCCCAGCAGGATCGTACACACAGGAAACTGACTAAACCTGGGCTGGAGGCTGGTACTTGCCCAGCCGCAAGTAGAAATCTGGTAAATAAGACGCCACAGTTTCCACAGGAGCTCCGTGGTTATAAAGGGGCCTCTGAAGAGGGGGAAAAGAAGGCTTCCCTTCTCTCCTCCCCTAATCCAGTGGTGCCCAATGTGTTCAGCCCTGCCCCGTGTCCACTGGGCGGCCACACGGGATTGCTGAGTTGTTCTGATTTCACCTCGGGTATACCAGTGCTGCGAAGCAAGGATAGTGATGTTTTTGTTTTTTTGTGGTACTGAGGATTGAGAGGAATTCTACCTCTGAGCCCACCCCCAGTCCCTTTTTGTTGCTGTTTTCCTTCTTTTGTGTGTGTATGGTACTGGGGATGGAACCCAGGGGCCTTCTACCTCAAGGCTATACCTCCAGGCCTATTTTATTTGGAAATAGGTCTCACTAAGTTGCTGAGACTGGCTTTGAACCTGCAATCCTCTTATCTCAGCCTCCCAAGTACTGGGATTACAAGCATGTGCCACCACACCCAGCTTCTGTTGCTGTTTTGAAACAAGAGTCTGACAGGGTTGTGGAGAGTCTTGCTGAGTTACTGAAAGCTGTTTTGGAACTGGCGATCCTCCTTGCCTCAGCCTCCCGGGGACTAGGATTACAGGCGTGTGCCACTGCCCCTGGCTGATGGTGGTGTTTTTAATACAAATAAGTAAGCATCTGTTCATGGAGAAATCATACAACATTTCTACAGACAGTTCGTCTTTCCCAGGTAGTAGCCAGAATTAGCCTAAAAGTCTCTAAAACAGGGGAAACTGTTTCAGTTTAATCTATTCCAGGAAAAATGGGTGACCTAAAGATTGTCCCGGAATATCTCCTTTTCGTCCCCAACATTAGCCTCTCCCAAATTAAACCATGGTCTGAGAACATTTTTGCATAGAGGAGCAAAACACCACTTGCATATTCCCCCTTGGCAGGGGTATCGCTTAGCGTGTGTGAGGCCCTGGGTTCCACCCCCGGCACCAAAAAAAATAAATAGGACCGTGAATTTGCAGTTCCACTTGCCCTTTTTTTTTCTTTTTCTTTCACTGTGGAGCATGCTTTCACTCTTTCAGAAGAGCAAACCTCCACACCCCATTGTTTCGTGAAGGGCCCCCAAGCACATCCTGACATAAACACTCGAATGCATCTGTTCAAGCTCCAGGCAGCTTGCAGGTATTAAACGCCGCTTCACCCAGCGCCATTCTTTGCCTCTTACTCTTTATGAACTGCACTTTAAAACCTGCCTGCAAGCGTGGTGATGCACGCGTGTAATCCCAGTACTTGGGAGGCTGAGACAGGAGGATCACTATTTCAAGGCCGTACTTGGGTTCTCTATAAATACTACACCATTTTACACAAGGGGGCTTGAGCATCCTCGAATTTTTAATCAAGAGGATTCTGGAATCAGTCCCCTGTGGCTATCCAGGAAGGACTTATATGGGAATGAGTGTAGCTGTATTCCAATAAAGCTTTATTTATAAAGCAAGCGGCTATCGGCCTTCGAATCCATGGAGGGCAAAGTCAAGGTTAATGGAGAATTTCCCAGCACATCCTCTGGAAGCAGGAGAATGAATAAAAATGAACACACGCATGCTGGGTTTCTCAGGACAGCCAGTCCTGGCTTGCCAGGTGCAAATGCCCCGCTTCCCATCTGTGCTGAAGGCTTTTGTTTTGACTTCTGATATTTAGGAGCTGTTTCCAGTCTAAGTACACAATCAGAATCTTAGTAGGTAGTTTGCAGCCAGCATTTTTCCTGTGACATTTGACCTCGGAACTCTGTGGCCTCGCACTGCCAGCTCAGGGAGGCAGGAGCGTGGGTACCCGCTGGTCAGTAAAGTTAAATGCGGCGTGCCCGGGGCTCCTGGAAGAACTGGAGGAATGGACGGACTTGCTTGATCCTTCCCCGACAGCCTCCTGAGGCAGACACTCTAGACACCAGTGCAGCTGCCCGCCCACATTTATCCAGGGTGCCCTCCAGAGGGTGTCTCTGAGAAAGCAATTGTGTGTGAACTTAATTTTTTTTTTTTATGCTACTGGGGATTGAGCCCAGGGGCATTCTACCGCTGAGCTATACCTTCAGCCATATTATATTTTTAATTTGTATTTTCATTTGATTATTATCATTATTACTATTATTACTATTATTGTTATTATTTGTTGTGGGGGAGACTAGGGATTGAACCCAAGGGCAGTCTACCTCTGAGCTACACTCTTAGCCCTATTTTATTGTTTATTTTGAAACAGGGTCTCAGTAAGTTGCAGGAGGCCTCGCTAAGTTGCTGAAACTGGTCCAGAACCTGCAATCCTCCTGTCTCAGCCTCACAAGTATTGGGATTACAGGTATGCGCCACCGTGCCCGGTGTGTGTGTGTGTGTATTTTTTTTCCTTTTAACAGTCTCACTAAGTTTCTGAGGGCCTCACTAAGTTGCTGAGGCTGTCTTGGAACTTGCTATCCTCCTGTCTCAGCCTTCCAAGTACTGGCATTATAGACGTGAACCACCGCTCTCGTCTTGTATGTGAATTTAATTTAGAAAATTGGACCTTATCGCCGGGCGTGGTGGCGCACGCTTGTAATCCCAGCATTCGGGAGGCTGAGACTGGAGGATCCAGGTTCGCGGCCAGCCTCAGCTACCTAGTGAGGCACTCCGCAACTTAGTGAGACTTGGTTTCAAAATAAAGAATAAAAAAAAAATAGGACTGGGGGTATAGCTCGGAGGTAGAATGCCCCTGAGTTCCATCCCCAGTACCACAAAAAAAAAAAAAAAAAATTGGACCTTATCAAATGCAGGCGAGATCTGCTTAGTAAAAGAAAATACATCTTTGGTCAATTGTTGTGAGACACGTAGAGCCCGCGTTCTGTAGAGATCTGGATCACGTCCACGAAACACAGATGTAGCCTCTGACTGGACCCCCGCTGCCCATCTGTGTCCGCTTGAGGCCCAGAAGCGTCTCAGACTCATTGTGCCCCCCCCCCCGGCCTCTTCTGTCTCCCCGGTGTCAGCCCTGCCGGTCCCCTTCTTGCTCCCCCCTGGGCCGAGCACCCTGCCCTCCCAGGGTCCGTCCTGGCTCTGTCCGCAGAGCCCCCACGGCTCCCTTCACCCCACTCTCTGCGTGCTCCCTGGCCACCGCCACTGCCGCACTTCAACCTTCACCCCGCAGCAGCCTCTCACCTGGCACGCTAGGAGAGCGAACGGAGACAGAAGGATGAGTGAGTGGCCGCCACGTCTGTCGTGTCCAGGTCCTACTACCTCGGCTCCCGTTTGCTGCAAGTGCCTGTGGTCGTGGTCCTGGACAGGCGGGGGACCGTGCCTCACCAGCCCCGGCCTGAGCCTCAGCCTCCCCCTTCAGTCTGGGCCAGGAGCCACCGGGCGGCCTCATCTTAACCGCTTGGGAACAGTCCGTGCACAAGGCCGGCGCCCGGGGCAGCCCTGTGTGCTGTGGAAGAATTGCCCAGGAGGCTGTGCTCCTCAAGGCAGCTCTGGCCAGCTTGGTCTCAGGTGAGGTCAGCCGTGTCCCCTCTCTCCTGCTCAGGTTGTTCCTGGTCATAGAGTACGTCAACGGCGGGGACCTCATGTTCCACATGCAGAGACAGAGGAAGCTTCCGGAGGAGCACGCCAGGTGGGTGCAGGGAGGGGGCGCCGGGCGGCACAACAGCCTTCCTCGGGAGCTCGGCCCTGCGCTATACTGGCCTCCTGGGCTGTCTTATTTTTACAGTTGCACCGTCTTGATTTTGTCTTTTTCCACGTGTCCCAAACGGGGGCCCGAGTTCCGAGGAGAAGCTGCGGCCTGGTGAAGCGTAGCCGGCCTTTGTGCAGCATCGGGCGTGGACAGCCATGGCCCTTTTTAGATGACACGGGGACACCTCCCCTTCTTGTGCCACCGCCCTGCTGGCCTGGGCTGTGGGAGTGTGGGGGCCGCCCCGCCCGCTGCCCTTCCTGTCCCCCACAGCTCTCCCTTCTCACTCCTCACTTCAATCCCTTGCAGTTTTGAATCACCTTAGAGCATTTGCAGGGAAAGGGAGGCAAGAAAGTCAAGAATAGCTCCCTGCCCACTCACTTGCTTTGAAAAAACGACGGTGGTGAAATACACATGACAGGAAAGTCATCATTCCAACCTTTTCTTGCTTTGTTTCTTTTTTTTTGCAGTACTAGGGATTGAACAGTGACAGTCTACCTCTGAGCCCTATTTTATTTTTTTTGCAGTACTGGGGATTGAACTCAGAGGCATTCTACCTCCAAGCTACACCCCCAGCCCTATTTCTTATTCTTTATTTTGAAAGAGTCTAAGTTGGGCAGTGCCTCACTAAGTAGCTGAGGCTGGCCTTGAACCCAGATCCTTCTGTCTCAGCCTCCCAACTACTGGGATTACAGGCATGTACCTCCATGCCTGGCTAACAACCCTTTTTATTTTGAAGCAGGGTCTTACTAAGTTACTGAGGCTGGCCTCAAACCTGCAATCCTTCTATCTCAGCCTCTCGAGTACTGGGATTATAGGCATGTGCCACCGTGCCCAGCTCTGGCTTTCTTTTGGAGTAGCCATCCTGATGGGTGTGAAGGGGCATCTTTGGGTTTGCATTTCCCTGGTGATTTCTCTTGGGTCTCACCGGTCCCTTGCGGGGGGCTGGTCATGCCAAGGGCAGGGGTGAGTGTTGAGGAGCCTGGTCAGCCAGCCGGGCTCCAAGCTGGAGCTCTGCACAAGACCCAGGCCGGCTGCCGGCTGCCCCCCCCCGCCGTCCCCAGGTTCTACGCTGCCGAGATTTGTATTGCTCTCAACTTCTTACACGAGAGAGGGATCATCTACCGGGACCTGAAGCTGGACAACGTTCTCCTGGACGCCGACGGGCACATCAAGTTAACAGACTACGGCATGTGCAAGGTGGGCAGCCGCGCGTCTCCGGCTCCCGGCCCCCGGCTCCCGGCCAGGCAGTGCCTCGCTCGGCCTGGCCCACCCAGGGCCTCCAGCAGAGGTACTGGTCGAGCTGGAACTGTCCCGAGTGCGAGGTCCCCTCCTGCTAACTGTGTCCCCACAGGAAGGCCTGGGCCCTGGAGACACCACGAGCACTTTCTGCGGAACCCCGAATTATATCGCCCCCGAGATCCTGCGGGGGGAGGAGTACGGTGAGCACGGCGTCCAGGCGGGCGTGGGTGGGACTGCAGCTCCTGCGGGGGACGGGGAGGAGTGAACGGGGCCGCCCAGAAGCCTTAGTGACCCTTTTACACCCAAAATCAGCATGCATGTGCGCACACACCCTCACTGTGGCCCGATGGCGTCACCATCCAACCTCAGCTCCTATCTGAGTCCACACAAACCTCCCATGTGTCCCCAAGAGCGTCCTCCACGGGACCCTAG
Organism: Graphiurus murinus; assembly: GCA_004027655.1. Classification (NCBI taxonomy): domain Eukaryota; kingdom Metazoa; phylum Chordata; class Mammalia; order Rodentia; family Gliridae; genus Graphiurus; species Graphiurus murinus. The sequence goes on along the minus strand of PVLC010013427.1, from coordinate 27,454 downwards.
ATGAGACTCCTCTTCCCAAGGAGCCAAGGGGCGGGGGAAGAGAAGGCGCACGAAGCAAAGAGAGACCCCAGGGGCTAGGTCGGGGCGCCCTGAGTTGGGGGGCGCTGCCCACGCAGCTAGCTGCAGGAGAAAAGACGTGTCACTGGGCTCAGCAGAAATGCCTAGTGTGCACCCAGTGCGCTGTCAGCAGGCACCCCAGACGCTGAGCCGTGCTTCTGCTCCTCCTCTAGAGGAAAACCTCAGTAGGACACAGCGTGCATGTGTGTGTGTGCGTGCCCATGCATACATGTGTATGTGTACACACCCACACACTTGCAACATAGTGTTTCAATGAGACATATCATAAATGTGCCTTCACATATGTCTACACTTTTTTTTTTTTTTTGCCATAAAATGAGGTGGGTCAGCAGGGTCAGCAGGTCACTTGCCCTCAGGGTAGTTGGGTTTGGGGAAGTTCATTACACAGAGCAGGTGGAGCGGCAGACAGACAGACCGCAGAGCAAAGCCTGGAACCAGGCTGGGTGGGAATTCTGCGTGACAGGCAGGACCTCCCCTCAGCAAGGGCAGGGGGACCGTCCCCGGGACTCTGGTGGCTGCTGCTGGAGGCGGCCTGTCCTCCCCAGGAGTTCACGCACACTCGCCACGGGCTATCTGAATGTTAAAGAATCAAAACAGTGAATGTAGAAGAAAGTCTAGGAAAGCGTTTTATCTCAGAGAAGGGACTTTTGCAAACACTTAAGTTTTTAAGCTTTTACTTAACAAGAAAGGACAGACGAACACGGCCTGTGTGTGTGGTCAGAGACGCCCAAGCAGAGTGAGAGCCTGGGCGACCCAGGGAAAGCCGAGTGTAGGCTGGAGTCGCGGCTCGGAGCGCGCAGGACAGTGGGCGGCTGGGGGTGTTCCCGTGGTGACCCGACCGCCTGCTCTCCCCAGGGTTCAGCGTGGACTGGTGGGCCCTGGGCGTCCTCATGTTCGAGATGATGGCGGGGCGCTCTCCCTTCGACATCATCACTGACAACCCTGACATGAACACCGAGGACTACCTTTTCCAAGGTGTGTGGGCCCAGTTGTGCCTGGGCCTCCTCCCTGCCTCCTTCCCCTTTCAGAGGCGTGGAAGAGGGTCCCCGGCTGGAGCCTCCAGCGCTACATCAAACACAGCAGGACCGTTCCTCTGGCCAGCCCTGTTCAGGGCCCACGCACCTGCCCACAGGGCCCTGCAAGGGGGAGGGAGGGGGTGGTGGCCACACTTCAGGTTACCAGGATCATCTGGATGTCACCCAATCCTGCCCACACCAGGCACGCACCCCGGAGCCCTGGGCAGGCCCCAGCCACTGTTAGGGCTCCCTCCCACTGGAAGCCGGACACCTGCCCTGTCCAGGGTTCAGTGCTGCTGGGGTACCCGCCAGGGACCAGGATGCCCCCTTGACGCCCTCTGGTGGCCAGGCTGGGTATGGGAGTCGTGGGTTCATGGGTGATTCTGCATGATGTTTGGCATGCACCACCGGGAGGTCCCAGAAGGACCCAGCCAGGGCTCCAGGGCCACAACCAGAGCTCCCGGAGTTCCGACTCGGAAACGGTCCAGGCTGCCCGGCAGAGCCTTCCAGAGAGGGCGCTCTCACCGGCTCCCTGTCTCCCTCCTCAGTTATCCTGGAGAAGCCCATCCGCATCCCCCGGTTCCTCTCCGTCAAAGCCTCCCACGTCTTGAAAGGATTTTTAAACAAGGTAAGCTCTGGCCGTGGTTGGCTGAATGTCCCCTGGCAGCTCCCTGGCTCCAGGCGTGTCCTCAGGACAGGGCGGGGACGGATCAAGCTCTGCACTCTGTGAGTCTTCATTTTTATTCACACTTAACAAAGCAAAACATGGAGATTTAGGCCCACGGAAACTGGGAAGCAGGGGCCCAGCCTGTGCGGGGAGAGAATCCCAGCAAAGGGAACATCGGGCCCCAGCAGGCGTGAGGGCAGCCGGAGCTGGCCTGCTCCTGCTCCGTGGGGAAGCATGGGCTGAGTCGGGCGTCGGGGGGAAAAGGGGGGCTGATGTGTCTTTGTTTGAACTCTGACCCCCAGGACCCCAAAGAGAGGCTCGGCTGCCGGCCACAGACTGGGTTTTCTGACATCAAGTCCCATGCGTTCTTCCGCAGCATAGACTGGGACCTGGTAAGTCGTCACAGAGTCACACACCCCATCCCCGGGCGAGCAGGGCCTCCAGGCAGGGCGCCTGTGTGGGTGCGGTGTCTGCACTGGTCCTCGCCTGGCCCCCGCTGCATGGAGTCGGCTCCTGTCCCTGGGACAGGAGGGTCGAGGGGAATACAGGGCGTGGGGTTCCCCTCCAGGGCCCCAGGAGGAGGTGGACCTGTGATCGGCTGGAATAAAAAGAAGGAGGGCCCAGGGAGCTTGTGGGTGGTGTCTCTTGGCCATCTTGGGCTTTGTGCCAGAGATCACCATGGGGTGCTGGCTCTGTGAGGACCCGAGCCAGGTTTGGACCAGAGGAGGACGATCTGTTTGGTCCTGGTCGGTTTTCAAAAGCTGCCCGGGGGCTGGGGTGTAGTTCAGTGGTAAAGCACTTGCCTTGCAAGCACAGCACCCCCCAGTAAATCCCCCCCCCCAAAAAAAAAGTGGCCTGGTCTCAATCCTTCTCATCACCAGTTACCAGACAGGACAGCGAGCACAGCGTCCAGTTTTCACTTAAGTCTATTCCTGATAGTAGAGAAAAACTGAACCTAATTTATCTCAAAATATGTTAGCAACTCCCAGAGTTATACAACTTATAAGTTGTGTGTGTGTGTGTGTGTGTGAATGTGTGTGTGTGGTACCGGGGATTGAACCCAGGGACATTCTACCTCTAAGCTACACCTCCAGTTCTATTTTTTATTTATTTTGAAATAGGATCTCACTAAGTTGCAGAGGGCCTCACTAAGTAGCTGAGACTGGCTGCAAACCTACGATTCTCTTGTCTCAGCCTCCCAAGTACTGGGATTACAAGCGTGCGCCACCATGCCTGACTAAAATAAGCTATTTTGAAGATAAAAGATTAGCCAATTTATTGAATACTTGGGGGTACTGTCCTCTAAGCTACACCTCCAGCTCTTTTTATTTTTATTTTTTGAAACAGGGTCTAACTAGGTTATTAAGAGTCTCACTATGTTGCTGAGGCTGTCATTGAACCTGTGATCCTCCTATCTCAGCCTTCCAGTCCTGGGATGACAGGCATGCACCACACGCCCGCTTCATTGACTACATTTTGAACTAGTTCAGCTCTGGGGCAGTGGGCGCCCCCCCACACACACACATACACCTTGACCTTCTCAGGCCGCCCCACAGCCAGCACTGACCTCTGCTCCCTGGTCTCCATGGCCAGAGCAGGCTCTTGTCCACACAGCCGTCAGAGGCCATAAGTCCACCTTTGCGACCCTGGGAGGAGGGGGGAGAGGTGGCCATGTTGATGGGGAGGAAGCGGTGAGGACGGGCTGCTGCCCCTCCTAGAGCCCGGCTGCATCCTCACCAAAACCGATTTTATTCCTTGGAGTTCAGACACTTGGGAACTATATATTCAGAGTGTTGATTCTTTTCAAGATTTTTTTTTTTTTTTTTGAGGTACTGGGGATTGAACCCAGGGGCATTCTACCTCCGAGCTATACCCCCAGCCGTATTTTTTATTCTTTACTTTGAAACAGGGTCTTGCTAAGTTGCGGAGTGCCTCGCTAGGTAGCTGAGGCTGGCTGCGAACTCGGATCCTCTGGTCTCAGCCTCCCAAATGCTGGGATTACAAGCGTGCACCACCACACCCGGCTCCCCAGCCCTATTTTACTTTTTACTTTGAAACAGGGTCTTACTGAGTTGCTAAAGTCCTCTCTAAATTGCAGAGGCTCTCCTTGAACCTTCAATCCTCCTGTCTCAGCCTCCCGAGTACTGGGATTACAGGCGTGCGCCACCATGCCCGGCTCAGTGCTACAATTTTTTCATGGAATTTTCCTGCTCACCTGAGCCACTCTTGCTCGCTGTGCATGGACTGGCACGATGATGTGAAGTTTATTCTTTGAGGAACAGCATCTGACCCCAGCCCAGATCCCCCGACCCAGTTGGAGGTTCCGTGGCTCCTGCGGAGCCTGAGGGCGTCTTCGATTGTGCAGTGCAACAGGGTGGTAGTCAGTATGACCGCAGCCCAGGCCATCTTAGAGCTCTCTCATCACACCCAAGGAGACCCCGCGCCAGTCACCCCGTCTCCCCTCCACCGGGCGCCTCACTGAAACAGAACTGCACACCAGGCGGCCTCTGTGTGTGGCTTCCTCTGCTCGGCAGCATTCTCAACGGGTCACCTCGCGGTAGCATGTGTGGCGCCTCGTTCCTTTATGTCTGCATAGTCTTCCATCACTGGGACAGCCCTCGCGTGTCCGCCCGCTCCTCTGCTCATTGGGCACCTGGTCCTCTCCACCTCGTGCTGTGGGGACTCGGGACGTGCTGGGGTGAATGGATCACGGATCCAGAGGTCTCTCTCTAACCTCTCGAGGTGACTGTTTCACCCAGCAGCTGCACCCCAGGCCCTCCTGGGCTCCCCCCGGAGTGCCCTGCAGCCCAGCGCCACAGGCTGCTGTAGCCACAGTGGACACGGCTGCAGCACTGTCCCCTGGAGGTGGGAGCTTAGGGCGCACAGGTCCTGCCGGTGGACTCTGCATGCTTCCTTCCGTGAGGAAGGGGGTGTGGAGTGGTAGCGAGGGCCCGCAGGGCCTCACAGAGGCGTCCACTCCTGGGCCTGGGCGGTGCCTCTGCCCCTCCGTGGAGTGGCACAGCTGGCCAGCCGGTGTGGGTCTGGACATCTAGCTTAGAGGCAGCGTGGTGTCAGTTGAAGCAGGAGGGGCCCAGGTCCTGCGCGTCTGCAGGGACCGAGCGCTGGGGCCGCCCAGAGCCCTGTGTGCACACCGGCGGCAGGCCTCTGCTTCCTTTGTCTTCAGGTTTGGTTTCAGGTGACAGCGGGGACAGCCAGACTGCCTGTAACCCAAGCCTTTGGGACTCTGGCTGACCCGAGATCCTGTTCCCTGGAGCCAGGGCCTCCGGAATGGCTGATTTGTGGGGTGGGGCCCTGGGGACCCACAGGTGGCCCGGGAGCAGGGGCCAGAACGAGCCTGCATGGGGGACCTACCTTCCCCCGGGACCAGAGCCATCCTCTGGCATACAGCGTCTGTCCTGTCCCCCCAAGGGGCCGCCCCCTGGCCTGGACACCATGGGGCAGAGGGGACCACAGCGAGAAGCCAGGCAGGCTCCACAGCCGCTGGCCTCACACAGGAGAGCGGGTCACAGCCTGCATTTGGGCCTCACAGAAGCCCGATATGGGCCGGGGGGTGGCGGGATTCCAGTGACCTAGGATTGCTGGTGACCAGAGACAGGCCAGCAGCAGGGAGAGGGAAGCCCCTCCTGTGCACCCCACTGCTGGCTGACCCGCACGCCTCTGGCCGGCTGGCAGAGCCCTGGTGGGCCAGTGCCAGGCCCAAAACCTCCTCTCGAGGCAGCAACTGTCCTTGCCCCCAGGCTGCTGCAGAGGACAGCGTCTGGGCAGGGCTGCCTGCCAGCTGAGCCCACACTGGGAGGTGGGGACAGGACTCGGGCCTCCCAGGCTATCCTGCCCCGCGCTGGGCCAGTCCCCTGTCCTGAGCCTGGCTCCACTGCCCTAAATCTTCACGCCGAAGGTTGACCATTGGTGCAGAGGCCGTGGTAGGAAGTTGCTGGACGCCGTGGGGGCTCTGGGTGTCACAGAGTGGATCTGAAGGAAGTGGGCACAGGCGGGCGAGTTCTGGCCTGCTGGGGCTGCCCACTCTACAGAGGCCTCTGTCCCCGGGACCCTTGGCGCTCAGCAGGGCTCCATGAAATGTGTGAAATCTGCAGGATGTAGAGCGATGGACTTTGTCCAGTACGGTCACCGTCCCCCCCCCCCCCGGGCATGGACTGGGAGCAGGGACGGCTGAGGTGTCCCTCAGAGCATTGCCGCCACCTGGGTGTTCTAGGTTGCTGGCAGGTGTCGTGGTAACTAGTCACCCCCCGACTGAAGCACTCATGGGACCAAGGTCATGTCCCTCATGTGCTGTCAGGGGACGTAGGGGAGGAGGCCCTGCCTCCAATGGAAGGAAGTTGACAGACCTGTCCCCATCACAGTACACGCAGCGCAGAGGGCAGATGCAGGAAGACAGGGCGAAGCCGGCATGGTGGGACACACTTGCAACCCAGTACTTGGGAGGCTGAGATAGGAGGATCACAGGTTCAAGGACAGCCTCAGCAAGTAGTGAGACTCTCATCAACCTAGTGAGACCCTGGTTCCAAATATGAGATAAAATTGGGCTGGGGGTGTAGCTCGAAGGTAGAATGCCTCTGGGTTCAATCCCCAGTACCACAAAAAATAAAATAGAAGTAAAATAGGGCTTGGAGTGTAGCCTGGAGGTAGAATGCCCCTGGCTTCAATCCTCAGTACAACAACAAAAAAAGAGGACAGGGCGAGGGGCGATGTGGGCGCTCCCAGATGGCCCCAGGCGAGGGCTGCTGGGTGGATGGTGCTGGAGGCATTGTGGGAGCCTGCAGAGAGGCCAGCAGAAATGGGGTCGTGGCCGCCAGCAGCCCCAGGCCCACGGCCCTCACCTGGAGAGGACCTGCAGCCCCAGAGCGGCACCCCAAGCACCCGCGCTCCATCCCTGCAGACCACGCGGCTCCTCACAGTGAGCGGAGGGTCCCCTCTCCTCCGTCCCTGTCCCTGGCTGCACATTTGGCCGACAGGAGGGGAGCCGAGTCTAATGGCAGCAGCGCAGGGCGGAGATCGGCGAGTGTGTCGCTCACAGTGGTTCTCAGATGAGGATCTCGGCCCGCCTGGGGGTGCGGGGAGTGGACGGGCGAGGGAGAGGGAATGTGAGAGAGCCGGCAGATGGACGGATGGATGTGAGGGACCCAGAGAGAGGGGGGCCTGGTCCTCCACCGCTGCAGCAGGGTCCTGAGGCCAAGGCTATGCCCTGGCTGCCCCTCACGGGCAGAGGAGCAGAAGAGGGGAGCCCCTCCTGCCACCCTGGTCCACCCAGGATTGGCCCCCCAGAGGACCCCCACGTCCCTGTAGCTGGCCAGGGCACACTCAGTGGCTGGGTGGGCGGGTGGCTGTCACCCAGAACAAGTTGGGGGGTGTCGGGGTCTGTGTGGTGCCATGTGGCGGCGCCTGCACGGACGCGCCCTCTCCTGGCACCGGCCTGGTGCCCGAGAGCTGCAAACACCGAGAAAACAGGGAGGCTGTTCCCGCCGCCCCGGGTTCCGCCTGCACAGCCCTGTCAGGTCTGCGCGGACATGTAAATAGGATGTCAGCTATACCGTGAACGGGAGAAGGACCCACAGGATAGCCTGGGTAGGGGTGCTGCCAAATCCCAGCACCTTTGCCATCAGATTCACGCCCACCCAGCTTGAGCTCCTGGCTGGGTGACAGTGAGTGTCAGCCGGGCCGGCCAGCAGGCCTCTGCGTGGGTGGATGGGTGGGTGGGTGGCCCCTGGAAGGGCCAGCCGGCACTTCCAGGATTTTTCTTTTTTTTTTTTTGCGGTACTGGGGATTGAACTCTGGGGCATTCTACCTCCAAGCCACACCCCCAGCCCTATTTCTTATTCTTTATTTGAAACCCAGTCTCACTAAGTTGCGGAGTGCCTCACTAGGTAGCTGAGTCTGGCTGTGAACCTGGATCCTCCGGTCTCAGCCTTCCGAATGCTGGGATTACAAGCGTGCGCCACCACGCCCAGCTTACTTGTAGCATTTTTCAACTTGAGTAGAATTTTTCTGCTGTTGGATATTTTCTCCTAGATTTTGTATTTAAGGTGGGGGGGAACATTTGGCATTGAAATACCAGGCATATTGAAAAAGCTGCACTGCTTCCCGTTTCATTTTGTGATTTAAGTGTGTGGCCGTATGGCCCCCGGCTGACGTTTCTCGTGTCGACTTTCCCAGCTGGAGAAGAAGCAGGCCCTGCCTCCCTTCCAGCCGCAGATCACGGACGACTACGGCCTAGATAACTTCGACACGCAGTTCACCAGCGAGCCTGTGCAGCTGACCCCAGATGACGAGTGAGTGGGGCGGGTGGGAGGCTAGCCCACGGGCCGGCCTGCTCCTGGCTCCCCTGGCCTCTGTTTCTCCCCCTGGGTTGCGCGGGCGGGGTCTCCAGGGGCCCTGACTGGGCCGGAGGCAGCAGGCGCTGGCCCACCTGCCCACCCCTCCCCTGCACTTCCAGGGACGTCATAAAGAGGATCGACCAGTCCGAGTTTGAAGGCTTTGAGTACATCAACCCGCTTCTGCTCTCCACCGAGGAGTCCGTGTGAGGTCGCGTGCGTCTGTGCCGTGGACACGCCTGTGAATGACCCTGTAACTTTATCCTTAACCACAGCATATGCATGCCAGGCTGGGCACAAGGCCCCGAGCAGCCGGGGAGGGCCGCTGGCCGCCGGGACTGCGGAGGAAGCCATCCCGCAGGCGCCCGGGGCAGAGCAGTCTCGTGTCTGGGCCCGGAGCGGCCGGCTTTGTGCTAGAGGAATTGCTTCTTGTGCTTGCGTCTTCCAAGAAGGCCGCGGTGGCCCTGCCCGAGGGGGAGACTGTCCCGCCATCTGGAAGGTGCACATTTTCCGCAAAAGCCGGACTCGATGCACCGACCCGCTCCTCCAGGAAAGTTAGCGTGTATGTCCTGAGGAATAAAATGTACGATGATGTCGAAGCTCCCTCTGATGCCTTTTTTCTGAGTGGCACCTGCCTGGCGCCCCAGACGCAGCCCACTCCCACGGAGGAGCCGAGCCGCACGAGCAGTCGGAACGTGGGCGGGGGGCCGGGGGTCTAAGTGCCTGCAGGGACACACCGCCGTGAAGAACTGTTACAGAGTCGGACAGTTTTCTAAATCCCGGTAAGTTCCTGTTGTTAACATTTAACAAGTATTTTCGTACAGAGCGCGTAACTAGCCACAGTAGTCTAAAGCTGGATTGGTGGCACCCTGACCAGCTTGGCAGCACTGGCCCTGCCAGCTCCCGGGACGATGACGAGGAAAATTGGATCACAGAGATTCTAAAACATTGCTCGCCAAAGCACCAGTAGACCAAAAAAAAAAAAAAAGAAAAAGAAAATTGAAACTAAATCTGCACAAAAAATATATTTCTGAAAACACTAACCAGTGCCTCCAGGATGTCTTGTGTTATGTATTAGATTTTTTGGAAAATATTTTTATCAGTAATACAAAATACTTGGAATTAGAAAATTTAAAAAGATTTGTGTGTGACGGACCCTAGCCTTAAAGGTGAACAATGAACCCAGAATACCCACAAACACTGCAGCCCCAAGGTAGCGTGTCGGCTGTGCTCCCTCGCCCCCTGAGGGAAGGGGCAGCTTCCTGAGGTCCACCCAGGCCTTCTGGAAGGAGGGGACTGAGCCCTGGCCACAGCAGGTGTGGCCAAAACCGTATTCTCAGCTCCTGGCCACCAGGCAGTGGGGGGGAGGGGCCTGCGCCGCGCCAGCCAGGGCTCCTGGCCCACCCGAGCCAGGCCTCCACGCGGCCCTGCCCGGCGAGGGAGCCCGAGCCTCCTTAGCAGCAGCGTGGAGGCCCGGCTCACCTCAGGGCTGGAGGCCGGGAGGAGATTATGGTTAGAAAACGTCAAAAACCGCAAAGCGGCGCTGAGCCCCTGCCCTGCTCACCGCAACGCGCCAGACACCGCCCTCAGCCGACCACACTCAGGTTTCTCGGGCTCCGCCCTGTCCGGCGCTGAACTCGGTGCTGGGACGAGAACGCCGCGCGCCCCACGTTCCCAGGCTGCGGCGGCCGTGCCGGTTTTGGGGCACCCGGCTCGGGTTTCTGGGCGGCCCTGTAGCGTCTCACACGTGGACACCTTCCAACCAGCACTCCCAACGTCAACCAGTGAGACCTGTCTCCAAAGAGCGAAGTCAAAAGAGGCAGAGCAGAGCCCGAGAGCCGACTTCCGGGCCTCACCGGGGGCCCGGCCAGCCCCAGCCTAAGGGCTGGGCAGTGCCACCTGCCCGTGGGCAGAGCTGCTGGGACAGCGACCCCAGCGCGTCCACAGGCCGCAGCAGACCACCTCGGGGAGCTGCCCTGGGGGGCTTGCTGCCTGGGGTGCAGGGCCAGCTTCTCCACCCAGGGTCCCTGGATCCGTCAGAGTCTGAGGCGTTTATTCAAATACTGCCGTGTTGCCAAATACCTTTGCTGGTTACCAGTTTGGCTGCTCATGTACAAATGTGTTCATACCATTGTGCTCACCAGAATGGGAAATTTTTATATATAGTAATTTGTTTTATAAATTAAAGAGAGTGAAGGATGTATTGGAGTGTGGCTTGGGGAAAAAAAAAAATCCTAACATTTGCAAACGGCTCCAGGCACGACAGCGTGTGTCTTTTTGGAAACGTTTCACGAGAACTGGTGACTTGACAATTGTAAAGCGGTAAACTCGACCGTGTGGTTTTGTACAACCAGTGGAGCCCGTCGGGCCGACTTGCCTTCTGTGGACGATGTTCTCACCCTCCACGGCCAAGGGCGCTCGTATTCCTGCACATCTATTAAAGACTTTAATGAAAATGCTCATCTTGTTCTTGTTTTTCTTAAAATGTGTTTCCAGGAAGCAAAGCATTTTGAAGTCATGTTCTTCAAATTGACTGTGTGTGTGTGTGTTTGCGTTTGCACGCGCATGTATTACTGGGGATAACACAAAGGCATTTTGCCTCTGAGCTATATAGTAATTTGCTTTACACAAATTACTTATTTTATAAAATAGTATTTTATTTTGAAACAGATCTCGCTACGTTGCTGTGAACCTGTGATCCTCCTGTCTTAGCCTCCCAAGTACTGGGATTACAGGCTTGACTTAGATTACAGCATAGACTTCACTTTTTAGTGCCGATTTAAGCTCACAGCAACACTGAGAAGGTTCAGAGTGCCCGGTGGTGCCCAGCCCAGCTCCGCGTCGGCCACACTGACCGGCTGAGCTCAGCGTCAGAGCTGGCCCTTGGCGCTGTGTGCTGCGAGCATTTGGACAGATGAGGAAGGGCGCGTGTCCACCACTGCAGTGTCAGAGCAGTTGCACCGCCCTGAAAATCCTCTGTGCTCTGCGGAATCTCTCCTCCCTCTCCCACCCTGACCTCCATCTTGCAGTTCGGCCCTTAGGCCCAGACGCGAGAGCTGGGGTCCACAGGGCAGGGCTGCAGCAGCTCACCTGAGGCCTCAGCCTGCGGGGTCCAGGAATTCCTAGAGACAGAGCGCTGACAGAGACTGGCGCTGACTGGACTGGCTGGGGAGGACCCGCCCTCTCCTGCAGGCTCCGTCCAGTCTGGGGGCCTCCTCTCCCCCTCTGACATCAGAGCTCCAGGCCTTGGATCAGGAAACCAAGCCAGTGGCCCCTCCCCGCCCTCAGGTCCTCAGCCTCAGACTGAAGGACAGCGTCTTCCCTGGTTCTGGGGCCCTTGGACTTGGACTGAGCCGCACCACCAGCATCCCAGGGGCTCCGGCCTGCAGACAGCCAGCAGTGGCCTCCTTAGCCTCCATGAGGACGAGCCAGTCCTCTAAGATACCCCCATCTGTCCACACACATGCTATTAGCTGGCTCTGGGAAACCCCATCACCACTGCTTTTTTATTTTATTTATTTATTGCGGTAATGGGGATTGAACTCAGGGGCATTCTACCTCTGAGCTATATCCCCAGCCCTATTTTTTTATTTTAAAACAGGGTCTCACTAAGTTGCAGAGTGCCTCACTAGGTAGCTGAGGCTGGCCGAGAACCCAGATCCTCCGGTCTCAGCCTCCCAAATGCTGGGATTACAAGCATGCGCTACCACATCTGGCTATTTTATTTATTTTTTGGTACCAGGGATTGAACTCAGGGGCATTCTACCTCCGAGCTACACCCCCAGCCCTATTTTTTATCCTTTATTTTGAAACAGGGTCACCCTAAGTTGCAGAGGGCCTCACTAAGTAGCTGAGGCTGGCCGCGAACCTGGATCTTCCTGTCTCAGCCTCCTACGTACTGGGATTACAAGAGTGTGCCACCACGCCCGGCACCGCTGCCTTTTTAGACATGCTTCTTCCACCTAGGAACGTGCATTTAAGTTTCCTTCATGCGTGTGAATGTGTGAAGATGTGTGTTATCTTGTGGTGCTAGGGATGGAACCCTGGGCCTTGCATGTGCTGGGCAAGCGCTCTGCTGAGCTGCCGTCCCCTTGGTGCGTTTCCATTCCATATCTAGAGCTGATTTTGAAAAGGATACAGATTTCAGAAGGTTACCTTGAGTTCCACATGGTGCCCGCCAGGCCAGTGCATTTGCTGCAGACAAGAGCGCCAGGCCTGCCGGGCGTGGTGGCGCACGCTTGTAATCCCAGCATTCAGGAGGCTGAGACAGGAGGATCCGGGTTCCCGGCCAGCCTCAGCTGCTTAGTGAGGCACTCCGAAATTTAGTGAGACCTGGTTTCAAAAGAATAAAAAATAGGGCTAGGGGTATAGCCCGGAGGTAGAATGCCCCTGAGTTCCATCCCCAGTACTGACAAAAAAAAAAGGACACCAGGCCTGAGCGGGCACCAGGCTGGCTCGTCAGAACCCAGGCCAAAAAGCACTGAAGAAAACAACGTCAAGACACGCTTTTGCCCCGTTTCCACTCGCCAGCAGCCTGAACAGCACATGGCTGATAAGAGACAGCCATGTCCCCAAAATTCCCTGTTCAAGGAGAAACAACTTAAAAAACCCCACCACACTGGGCATGGTGGTACATGCCTATAATCCCAGTACTTGGGAGGCTGAGGAAGGAGGATCCGGGTTCTCGGCCAGCCTCAGCAACTTAACCCAGACTGTTTCAATTTTTTTTTCTTTTGATATTTATTGGTGCATCTCAACTATACAGTAGTTTCATTGTGTCACATTCGCATGTACATAAAAACATAGTTATCAGTTTCACTCTCCAGCGTACCCCTTCCCCTCCTCCCTGCCCCCCCTTCTTCTACCCTAATGCTCCCCTGAGGGGACACGTGTAGGGCATTTGCTCATCGGGGACCAGCAGGGTTCTGCTCATCACAGTGCCCCGGAGCCCACTGGCTGTGTCGTAAACAGAGGAGCCATTCTGTGGGCCCCCAGTTCTGAGTACACCCCATGTTTCAAAAGTTAAAAAAAAAAAAAAGCCCTGCCTTTCGAGATGGGGTCACCGAGCCCCACACGTGGCCGGTCAGCTCTGGCTCATCTCAGGGTCCTGGAAATGAGGGCCTCAACCAGGGCATCTGGAGGGTACAGACTCACGGCCCACGACACACAGCGACGTCTCCACCACTGGTGACTGTCGGCAGTGGCATTCAGACCTGAGTACATTTGGGGGAGTTAAAATACAGCCATGTGACTGGGCGTGGTGGCACACACTTGTAATCCCAGTACTTGGGAGGCTGAGATGGGAGGATCGCAGGTTCGTGACCAGCCTCAGCTACTTAGTGAGGCCCTTCGCAACTTAGACCCTGTTTCCAAATAAAAAGTTAAAAATAGGGTTGGGGGTGTAGCTCAGAGGTAGAATGCCCCTGGGTTCAATCCCCAGTACCGGGAAAAAAAAAAATGTGTGCATTTAGGCGCAGCGGGGAGGAGGTTGGGGCAGCGAGGCCAGGGCCCCCCACGGCCAGTCATGGATCCCTCTTTGTCAGCTCTGCAAGACGACAGCGGCTCATCACCAGTCCACATCCTCCGTGCTTTCCGCCAAGCACTGTGCGAGGTGGCTGTCCTGGTCCAACTGGGTCAGCCTGCGAGGGACAGGAGACACGGTCACTCGGCCACCTTCCCGGAGCACAGGCCACAGGAAGGGCCCCCCACACCTCCCCAGTGTCCCTGTGGGCGGGGGGCCGGCCACACCGGCCTGCAGGGCTTTGGGTTCCCAGGCCCACCCGGACTCCTGCCCACACCCAGCGTCTGCGGAGCCCCCGCCCCTGGGCATTCCACGCAGGATGGGCCTCCTCGGGGACCTGGGGCAGGGCCTCCCCCAGCAGCCTGGCAATGTCCTGGCCAGACTCAAGTGAACGCTGCCCCACGAAGTACTCTCCTCTACAATCAAGTGGAAGAACATGCTAGAAGCATCATCCAGACACGATGAGACCGGGCCTACATCTCTGCCAAGCCTTCGTGCCCCTGCTTAAAAACTCAAAACAGGAGCTTTTTCCTCCCTAATCCTAGTACTTGGAAAGCTGATGTGGGAGGATCTCAGATTGGTGGCCAGCCTCAGCAAATCTTAGTGAAGCCCTGTTTCAAAATAAAAATTAAAAAAAAAAAAAAAAAAAAAGAAATAAGGCTAGGGGTGTAGCTCAGGCAGAACACCCCTGGGTTCAATCCCTAGCACCACAAAAAGAAGAAGAAGGAGAAGGAGGAGGAGGAGGAGCAAGACGACGACAACAGAAAAAAAAGAAAGGTGTTACTTAAAGTAACGTGGGCTCTGGGCCTTCCCAAGGGAGCCTGGGGCAGCTCAGCCCAGGTACGGCATCACTCTGCCTGCCCTTCCCACCAGCCCACCGAGGCTTGACCCCCACACCGCAGGGACCCCACCTAGGGACAGCCAGCACCTGACCCACACCAGCCACACTCACCCGCCACCTCCCTAAGCTGCCTGGGTAGATGGGGGTGCTACAGGAATGCGATTTGGGCTCCCCCCAACATCAGACTGATATGGGCTTGTTAAAACACCACATTTTGGAGACCATTTGACTCTGCACTGGGGCTTTGTCTGTCTTGATAACCGGTTTGATTGCTTTGGTTTTTGTTCTGTTTTGGAGAAAGGGAAGGGGATTGAACCCAGGGGCCTTCTACCTCCACGATACAGCCCCAGCACTTTCTATTTTTTTTATTTTGAAAAGGGTCTTGCTGAGCCGGGCGTGGTGGCTCACGCTTGTAATCCCAGCAGTCGGGAGGCTGAGACCGGAGGATCCGGGTTCACGGCCAGCCTCAGCTACCTAGTGAGGCACTCCGCAACTTAGTGAGACTCGGTTTCAAAATAAAGAATAAAAAATAGGGTTGGGGGTATAGCTCGGAGGTAGAATGCCCCTGAGTTCAATCCCCAGTACCGCAAAAAAAAAAAAAGAAAAGGGTCTTGCTAATTTGCGGAGGGTAAGGTTGTCCTCAAACGAGCAATCCTCCTGTCTCAGCCTCAGTACTGGGATTACAGGCACGTGCCACTGTGCCCAGCTAGCTTTTGTTCTGTGTTGCCGGCGGGCAGCTAACCTCACCGTCCCCTGCTGCCTCTGCTCCTACAACAGGGACAGGGCGACACAAGGTCTCCTGAGCTCGTGACAGCTGAGGCCTGCTGCCTTATCCAAGAGCTGACCAAGTCGGCTCGAACCACCCTGACCCCCAATCCCATGACCCTGGCTGAGACTCCCTCAAGAAGTCAGAAAAGGGGGGGCCAAGGACCCACAGGTGACAGAACCCAAGGCCTACCCCGGGAAGTCTGTGTCCCATGTCTTGGCAAGACTAGGTTCTAGCCCCTTTCTTGAAAAAATATATACTGTATTTTTTTTTTTTTTCTTTTTTTGCGGTGCTGGGAATTGAACTCAGGGGCATTCTACCTCCAAGCTACACCCCCAGTCCTATTTTTTATTCTTTATTTTGAAACAAGTTCTCACTAAGTTGTGGAGGCCTCACTAGGTAGCTGAGTCTGGCCGAGAACCTGCCATCCTCCTGTGTCAGACTCCCAAGTACTGGGATTCCAAGTGTGCGCCACCACGCCTGGCTTTACTTTAAAATGAAGAAGCATCTCAAGTTGAAATCCACAATTGCCCCGGAAAGGTATGCCGCTGGCTGTTTAGAGACGGCCCTGGGGCACCTCACAGCACCAGCCCCCTGGAATGGCGGGCAGGCAGGGCTGGAGCTCCACCCTGCTCCTGCAGTGCTGGGGGCGGGGGGCAGAGGGTGGACAGCAGGAGGACCCCAGGCCCAGCATGGAGGCGACCACCTGAACGCTCACAATGGCCACAAGGTCGTGCCAACTTTCTGTATGGTTTTAAAGGCGCCAGCTGAGCTGGGCCTCTCTGAGCTGGCTAAACAGGGCTGGGTCCTGAGCCTGGGGTGGACAGGCACTCACCAGGTGGGGAACTCCTTCTGACACATCGGGCAGCTCCGCAGGGAGGGCGGACCCTCCACGGAAGGCCCCTCCACGGAAGGCCGATCCTCAGTGCTAGGGGTTCCGGAGGAATTGGGCACAGAGTGTCCTTTCTGGGACCGGGTGGGGGACTCCTGGGGCTCCCGGGCCCTGCGCAGCAGCTGGGAGGAGCAGCCCAGGCCCTCAGGAGCCGGCGGAAAGGGCGTCCAAGAGAAAGTCTTGGGTCCAACAGTGAAGATCTCAGGGGGAGAAGCACACTCGGGGCCAAGGTCGGGTTCCTGCAAAACAGGGGTCATCAGGCACGCCCAGTGGCACCCGGGCCCTCTGGAGCCCAGACACCCCCCAAAACCACCCCCAGAGGCTCCCACAGACACACCTGGCCGGGAAAGGTGGGCAGCGGTGGTAGCAGGTCACTGTCCTGGGCCCGCTCGGGGCTCACCATGCGGAGCAGCACGGCCCAAGGGTGGCCCTCACTGTCCCCCTGGAGAAACCAGGGGCAGCGCATGGGAGGCCTGGGGCAGCAAGGAAAGTGTCACCAAGGGGCTGGGGGTGCTGCATGGTGGGGGTCCGCAGGGGGCTGCGCGGTGGAGGTCAGCGGGGAGGGGGCGGGGATGTCCCGCGGTGGAGGTCAGCGGGGGAGGGGCTCTAGGGCGGAGGGAGAGGGAGAAGGCCTGGGCCACGCTCCCGGAGATCAGCGGGGCCACCGGGGCGCAGGGGACGCAGCTCCGGGCAGCACGTGGGCGCGAGAAACAGCCAGCTCGGCCAAGGAGGCAGCCCCCGTGGTCCCCACCCCCTCCGGTGGCCTCCGCCCGCGCCCGCCGCCCGTTCCCGTCTCACCCGCTCCGCGAGGGCGGCCTCCGGCGGCTCAGCCTCCCGCGCGGCCTCGGGGCCGCCTCCATGGGCCCGCGCGCGGCCAGCGGAAGTGAGCGGCGGGACCGCCCCGGGCCCGCCCTCGACCCAAGCCAGCTCCCCAGACCTGCGGAGCCAAGGTTCCCCGGGCGGCTCCTTCCTCCGGCGGTAGCGGCGGGACCGGGGTGGGAGCCCCATCCCAGGAGGGGCCATGGGCGAGCCCTGGCCCCAGGTGCACCCCCTTCCCAGCGGGCAGATGGCAGGGGCCCTGCGCCCACCCTGTCCAGGGACCCTGGAGCGGGGCCCCCTCTGTCAACACGTCCAGCTGCCGGGCGCGCCTGACCCTGACACCTCCCAGCTGCACTGGACAGCTCCTGCCTCAGTTTCCAGCTCTGTAGACCCTTCCCAGGAGGATTTGATACGTAAAGAAGGCGCTTAGGTCCGCCTTTCCCACCAGCCTGTGCTGACGAGAGGGGAGGAACTCGGGTTCTAACACTAGAAAAAAGGCAGTGAAGCTGCGAAGTTCGGAAGGTCACGCCGGGCTCTCGGGGTCCAGGCCCCCCGCAGGACAGGCTCGACCCCGCTCCTGCCTCGCGGGCGCTCCGCCAAGGCAACCCCGCGGACCGCCACTTGGTGGCAGCAGACACCCAGGCACCTTCGTGTAACCACTGCCCCGCCTCCCTCCGGTCCGGCCACCCCGCCCCCATCCTCCTCCTGGCCTACTGCCCCCCTGCTTGACTTCGCCCGGGCTGAGGTCTGCAGGGGTGGTGGCAGGCAGCTCTCCAACCTGGGCCACCACCACATGGCACTCCAGGGCACTGGGGCTGCTGGATGGTCTGTCCTCCCCTGCCCCAAACTCCGGCTGTGCTGGGCTCCAGGCTGCAGGATCCCACGGGGATTTTCTCTGAGCTGCCCACTCTCCCGCCAGGGGCCTGCTCAGGGGCGCTGAGACCTCCCGGCCAGACATCTTCCACACTCCACCCTGTCCCAGCTGTCCCCAAGCTATAAGCAAGATGGGATTTAAAAGTTGGATTTGAGCCAGGAGTGATAGTGCATGCCTCTAATCCCAAGTACACACCTGTACTTGGGAGGCTGAGAAAGGAGAATCACAGGTTCAAGGCCAGCCTCAGCAACTTAGGGAGACCCTGTTTCAAAATAAAAAGGGCTGGAGGGTGTAGCTCAGAGGCAGAATGCCTCTGGTCAGTCCCTAGTACCGAAAAGAAAAAAAAAAAAAAGAGTAAAAGTTGAACTTGAAAAGGCTTATTTTCCCGAGTGTCTGCTGCAGTGCTGGGACTTTAGGTCTATAGGAAAATCATTTCCGGCTGGGACTGACACTTGTGCTGTGGAAACAGGTCTTTTTGTGAGCCCCAGTCCATCTTAACAAAAGGATATTTCAGTGTTTTCAATGAGGCTGGTGTCCGCCCCGCTCTGATCCGCCGGGTCCCATTTGGGGGCCCTGGGGTTCATCTGTGAACCCGTCAGCCAGACCCCAGCCCAGAGCCATCTGCGCTGGTCCTCATCCCGCTGGCTCCCCCACCTCCTTGATTTCTTGGGGGTTGGGTCTGCAAATGGGATCGAGACAGCGGCTGGCCAGCGTGCCCCGCCCCAGAGAGCGTGCAAGCTCCCAATCTTCAAGCGAACTGTGGCGGCGGGTGGGCAGGCGGGCGGGCGCGCCTGGGCGCATGCTCCTGGCGCCCGCAGCCTCCATCCCTCACCATGTGGCAGAACGGCATGACACCTGCGCAGGGCGCCCGTCCCTGTGAGTGGACAGTTCAGAGGCCTGGGCTGCCCCTCCGTCCCAGCGGCCTCCTGACGCAGCCGGGCAGCGGGCTGTGCTCGCCACACCTGCTTGCCTGTGTGTGCCAAGCCGGCAAGGCTTCCTGGAGCCAGGCGCCGCGGCATTTATGGGGTGCGGGAGTGCCAGGCAGGCAGGCAGGCTGCAGGAGGCAGTTGCCTGGGAAACATCGCGGATATGCTGGGCGGCAGGAGCGGGTGCCGAGTGGGGGTGTGCCACCGCGTCCTCGGGCACCGCCATGCGGCCTGGTCAGCGCCTGCCAGTGGTCAGTGGGCTGGAGCCAGGGGTGGGGCACACCCATCGGCCCCCAACCCCAAAAGGCACCAAAGCCAAGGGGCATCTGGGGAGGGGCTGGCTGCTTCAGAGTTTCCACCTGGTCCACTCTCCTGGACGGTGTCCCTGGCCTGGCCACCTCTCTGTGTTCACAGCGACCCTGTAGACACTCAATGCACCGACTCTGTCACATGCACCCCACACCTCCCCACGGCCAGTCCTGCAGCCCAGGGCCTGCCTGCTGGCCTTTGGCCCCGCTCTGATGCCCCCACCCAGAAAAACCTCCCCCGACCGCCGCCTTATCTCCATTCTAGGTGGGAACTGTAGGGTAATTTCTGGGCGGCAATCTCGAGTTCCCTCTGCTTCCACGTCCCAGAGCTTCCGGGCAAGGGAGCCAGCCACACGGTCCTGGGGTGCTCGGGAAGGGGGGAGAGAATGGGAACCTCAGGACAACCCTCCTTTGGGAATTTTGGAATGCTGTGGGTTGAACAGGAGTTCCTTGGGACTCCCCAGAAAAAGTACAGTTCCCAGTGGAATCAGCTTTGACCCTCCGTGTGTGTGTGTGTGCGCGTCACACACACACACACACACACACACAGTAGTGGGGATCAAACCCAGGGATGTTCCACCACTCAGCTATACCCCCAGCCCATTTTATTTTAAAATTTTTGAAGCCAGGTGTGGTGGCGCATGCTTATAATCCCAGTACTTGGGAGGGTTCGCGGCCAGCCTCAGCTACTTAGTGAGGCCCTCCGCAAGTTAGTGAGACCTTGTTTCAAAATAAAGAATTAAAAAATAGGACCAGGGGAGTAGCTTGGAGGTAGAATGCCCCTGGGTTCAATCCCCAGTACTGCAAAATAAAATTTAAAAAAATTTTTTTGAAAGAGGGTCTGGCTAGCCGGGCATGGTGGCGCACGCTTGGAATCCCAGCATTCGGGAGGCTGAGACCGGAGGATCCGGGTTCGCAGCCAGCCTCAGCTACCTAGTGAGGCACTCCGCAACTTAGTGAGACTTGGTTTCAAAATAAAGAATAAAAAAATAGGGCTGGGGGTGTAGCTTGGAGGTAGAATGCCTCTGAGTTCAATTCCCAGTACCACAAAAAAAAAAAAAAAGAAAGAAAGAAAGAGAGTCTGGCTAAGTTCCAGTGTGGTGGCCTGGACTGCCATACCTTTTCTACAGGAAATCTGGTGTCTGGGGAGGCCTCTACCGAGATGCCAGCCAGCCCTGCCCCTCCCAGGCCCTGGCCAGGCGGGACACAGGTTCCCAGCGCGCTGGAGATCGACAAGTCCCGCGTGGCTTATCACATGGGCGGCACAGCCAGCTGTGAGGCGCGGCTCTGTCCTCACTACACTTTGTTGGCCTTTCTGCTTTTTTTGTGGTGCTGAGGTTGGAACCCAGGGCCCGGGACATGTTAGCCCAGCACTGGACCCCTGAGCTACGTCCCCAGCCCGTTGCTCTGGCTTTCTGACTTACCTGCACATGGCACTAGGCAAGCACCTCCCTCGCCACTCTGAGCACTGGAAAACGAGGCCGGCGGCCCCAGATCCTACTCACACACCATGGCAACCTGTCCCCGCAGAAAGCACATTCCAGAAGGAACCAGCACGCCCTGTGGGCATGGATGTGAGAAGGCACGGCCTGAGGGTTATGTCTTGTGTTTGTTCACCTGGAAGAATTGCTACACTTTAGAGAAAATGACCCGAGAGATAGTTGCCCAACTCTTATGCTTCTCTTCCTCACCTTCGTGCTCCCTCGTGGACAGTTTAGAGACGCAGGTGAGGGACGTGCCAGGCCGGGCTGGTTGCCGGGCCCATCTCCTCTGAGCCACCTCCCCTGGCAGCCCAGGGTCAGCCAGGGCCCTCACACCTGCAGGGACCCCAGAGTCCTGCTGCTGACTGCAGGGGACCTCCTGTTCACCCCACACCCAACCCTGCAAAGAAGGTGCTGCTGACTGGCCCCATTTACAGATGAGCCTGCTGAGGCCGAGGGCATCCGTCCATCCGATTGTCACCGGCCACGCAACAGGGGTCAGCCAAGCTGGCTGGCAAGCCTGGCCATCCTGGGCTGCTGAGCAGGCCAGGCCCTTACTGACCCAGTGGCCTTCTGCTGGGGGCCAGGGGTCAGGGAGTGAAGTAAGCCTCCGGCCTCTGAGCACCCTGAGAGGCCCAGCTCCTGCCGTGCCAGGTTCCCATGTAACCCAGGCTGCAAAAGGCCCTGGAGAAGCCAGGCGTGGTGGCGCACGCTTGTAATCCCAGCATTTGGGAGGCTGAAACTGGAGGATCCCGGTTGGCGGCCAGCCTCAGCTACCTAGTGAGGCACTCCGCAACTTAGTGAGACCCTGTTTCAAAATAAAGAATAAAAAATAGGGCTAGGGGTATAGCTCGGAGGTAGAATGCCCCTGAGTTCAATCCCCAGTACCGCAAAAAAAAAAAAAAAAAAGGCCCCGGAGACCCATGGGAAAGAGATGTCCCCCTGGCTCTGCTCCCATCACTAGCCACCCCTGGCATCTCCGGCACACAGCCTCCCGAGGACAACCTGACGGTGCACCACCTCAGCGTGGGCTGGTGCCCCTCAGCATCCCCAGGCCCGAGTGCGCGGGGGTCCTGCCAGCATGCCAAGCCAGGCCGGGCTGTGGCTGCAGCCTGTGAGCCTGCACACGTTGAAGGAGGCGGCTCTAATGGAGGTGCCCCTGTCGCTCCTCTGTCCCCCTCTTTTGAGGGATCTGAGCTTCTGAAATGTTCCTGGTGGGTGGTCAGGTCACCCAAAATGGCAGCTTCTCTCCTCCACAGCGTGAGTGCCTGGCTGGAGGGGGTTGGGAGAACCGGGAAAGCCTGATGTCAGTGGGGCAGGCACTTGGAGATCCACGTGCCTCGGGCGTCCGCAGACCTCGGGGCCTTCTCCAAGGGTCCTGCACACCGACCAGGGTGTCCAGGAGTTGGTGGGCGCGTGGCAGGGAGACAGCTGCTGCGGACTTTTCCGCTGCCCTTCTCCCCACCGTCGGGCCTTTCCAGGAGCAGCGGGAGCTGGATCGATCGATGCTCACTTCTCCGTGATGCCCTGCGGGATGCGGTTCTGCGGAAACAGGCGCTGAGCTCCCCGGCCTTGGCCAGCCTCTCCCCGCCGGTCACCTGCGGGCGCTGCCTTCTGTTGACTGGTCAGGTTTCCTCCCTTTGACCTGCCCTCCCTCCCCCCGCC